>JARHVA010000351.1:2250000-2377500 GCA_037957365.1 Torreya grandis | reverse complement strand
CTAGCCACTTATGTGTGGATATTTCATTTATCTTATTTTAGATATTATAAGATATTACATATTTATCTCTTATATATTATGGGGATATTTTCTAGTTGTTTCTATCCTTTAGGGATAGTTATCTCTTAGTCCTAGTCCTAGGTTTGATATCTTAGCTTCATTTATTAGAATATGATAGACATATTATCTTAATCTCTTAGTTATGATTGATCTTCCTTACCTATATGTGAAAGGTACATTCATTGTATTTGACAAGCTCTAGAGATATAATATATGATAGTATTGCTCTTTGTTTTGCATATCTAATTATAAGTTTATTCTACTAAATTGCTCTCATATTATTACTATTATGAATGAGATGTCATGCTAACACCAAAGATCTTTGTAGCGTAGAATAATCTAATTTTTTAACTTTCAATATCTTTATCTATACAGGGTTGGTGCAATCAATCTTGGTTAAAATCATATGTCAATACTAACCTTTGTTGGTCAGGACTGGCTTGTGTAGAAATGGGAGACTATTATCATATTATTATCTTTGCCTATCTATATATGCTATTTGTGTGTAATCTTGAATCTAGGTGATGCACGTAATTCTATAAATCAACCTCCTTAACCTAGAAACTTGCAAAACCTAAAAATTGTAATGGGATGCACTAACCCCAATCATCCTTATTTGATGATTAATTGATGTATATGTATCCAATAATTTGAGGAGGGAAATAAATCCATGTTTAGTTCTCCCACATAATGTGATTATGATATTTTGATACTTCACTATATGTATACAGCTAATGATTTAGATTTGGTACTTGAAAATGCTTTTTTTCACTTGTCTTTAGTTTGCTTCAAATTTGGCTTTTTATTTCTCCTAGTAATAGATTAAAGGTTATAGAAGAATAGGTTTTATTTTCTCACTAAAAATGTGTGTGTGTGTGTGTGTGTGTGTGTGTGTGTGTGTGTGTGTGTGTGTGTGTGTGTGTGTACCAAATAGGTGCCAAGTCTCTTTTAAATGTGACCTTGATTTATTTATATATGATTTTAATTGGGTAATTTATCACACAACTGACATGATAGGAAAATGGGTTGACCTATGGAAACATTTGACTTTTAAAAGTGACAATTGATGGAAGGGGGTTGGTTATAACTAGATCAGGTTAGTATCAATTGTTGATACTGATTAACATAGATGAAGCTGACATGTGTAGATGTATAATGCACTAAAGATATAGATTAGTCTATGTAGTATATTTAACAGGTTTGAAATAGACATTAAGGTTTTTATAGGTGTGTATAAGTGCACTAAAAAGGTCAACTCATAAGATACATTGTAAATGTGAGAAATGGTGTATTAGGACCTTGTTTATGTGCTAAATTCATGTGTGGTATATGTATGTCAAACTTGTCATTGTCAATTACTACATACTATATTTTAGTATCTAAATATGTCCCACTTTTATTCTAGTAATGGAATTACTAGAGTAAAATATACTTGAATATGTAAAACACACTTTGTCTTTGGTATGAATATCTAATTGTGTAGGTAACTATATAGAAAAACCTACAATCATGTGTAGTCAATGTCGAAATATTTAAAATTTTAATTTATAATTAATTTTTTGAAATCTTAAAGAGAAAAGATAAGTGTACACTTGTGTGTTGTTGAAAACAATGTTTCACACTTTTTGTAGATGATGCTTCCTTGTTAAAGCATTAGATAAACTTATGATTCCTTGTTGAATAACATGGAGAGTTAGGGTGATTATGTTACAAGTTTGTGTCTCTATGTAGGCTAATGGATTGGGAAAAAAGCATGTCCCAATCTTAATGAATGTGGGGGAGAAGTATACAATGCACTAACACAAACAACTCTGAAGGTAAAGAGGGAACCATCAAGATAGGTTTGATAAAATAAAGTGAATCAACCACTAAAAATTCCTTATAATATAATTATATATTTTAATTAAAGTTCACTCAAGTTCAATCCATGTAAAAATAATATGCTTGATTGAAATGGTGTGAAAAATGATCATGCCCCCATCATTAACACATGTTTAATTATAAAAAAAATTTCAAGTTCACTCAATGTAGAATAAAAATGCATGATCAAAAGAGAATGAATAATGTTTTTCCCCCATTGTAATTATAGATATGATAATTCTGAAGTGGAATGATAACCATTTTTCATTCAAATATAAATTGTGTTTTTTTGTATGTGCATAAACCAATATCATGTACCTAAAATATTTACCAATTGATATAAAATGATATGCATCTATATGTTGAATTTGAGAACTTATATATATATATATGGAAACCTATAATTCTTATTCCTATAAATAGTGTGTTTATGCCCATGCATATGTTCTCAAGTTTGTATGAATTTGTGCTCAAGTATCTCTAAATTAAGTGCATATTCATGGCATATACCCCTATAAATTGTATTGATATGTAAATATATAAATAAACCATATTATATTTGAAACATTTTGAATATCTAAAATGTATAATATAATATATTTTTTTACTCATGGACATATGACAATCCCACTGTAATTCTCCCTTTTAGGAAGAATTTTTTTTCTTATAAGTCACTCATCTCAAGAGAAGCCTTAACTATATCATGTCATGTATAAATATATCATCATGTAATATCATGTGAACATGTGGATAATATGGCATCATAGTGACATATATATATATATATATATATATATATATATATATGTAAAATATGTAATGCACAGCACACAATTGTCATGTGTAGATAAATGTATCACTAAATCACCCATTAGTATGATCATTGAATAAGACTACACATTAAAATTTCATGACATAGACAATGGTCCATGAAATTTTCTAAATTTCAATAAGCACAAATTTTATTGTCATTCATAAGGATTAGTTTCACATACAAGGGATGTAAATCTGTCATAGGCCAAGGGCCACATGAAAGGGGACCTAAAGATGTTACAAACAAGGAACATCAAATAATTCACATCAAAAAAGTCTAATGCCCACACTCAAGGGACATAAATATGTCAAAAAAGATGTATATTGAATATCTCACATCAAAAAAGGCCAAGGGTCATACATAATAGACAAATACAATGTATCATGTCATGTAAGAGAGTAACATAATCAATTGAGCATAGAACAAGGAAACTAGTCTACACCATCCATATGTATCAATGTCATATCATAGTATATTAGCACATCCCTATAACATTGAGTAAGCTATGAGTAACTAAAAATACATGTGTAAGTGATCTAGGTAGATCAACATTATATAAATTTCATAGAATCATATAACATGTAATAGTGAAATGTGTATAATAATATGTTCCTAGTATTGTCATGGCCACTAGATAGAGAAAATTCCAACATCTATATGTCCATGTGTAACTTTTATCTCATGTATTTCATTCATATAATATCAAATACATGTGTGTATGAAAATAATATTCCATCTACCAAACATGTGATAAATAAAATAGGTAAATAGTGTAATCTAGTAATCATGTCATGGCTGGGTCTTGATTTTTTATTTTTTAATATTTTGAATGTTTTTATATTTTCTTGATTTATTGATTTGTTTTTATTTTTGGAATATTTGAGATTTATAAAATCAAGGCAAAGTAGAAATGGTTTCAAAATAATAATGGGGGGTTCTAAATAATTTGAAACTTGTTTCAAGGCATAATGTGCACTAGATGTAATAACATGGCTATGTAGAGAAAGTAGAAGAAATAAATATTCCCCCACTGTATATGTGAATTAAAAAAAATTGAGCTTAAGATCATATTAGGATCATCATTCCCCTGGTGGGAAAGAGTTAATGTTTTCTCATGTAATATGTGGTTATAGATTCATATGATCAAGTAAGCTCAATGTATACTAAAAATGATGTATAAGAAGTGAATATGTAAAGTAAAAGTGAGAAATTAGAATGGCATTAAGGATGTGTACTAGAATCATTGTAGGATAAGTTTCATGGATGTTTGAATCAGGAGATCAATCAAGGGGAAAAGTCCAAGTGAAAATAGAGATAGATTATATAAGAAAGGTTAGAATGTATAGACAAAAAAGAAGGATAACCAATTATGATCTAATAAATAATCATAAGAAAGATATGTAAAGTGATATGTGTTGCATCCAAATAAAGTAGCTCATGTGAAGGTATTGTATTTGTTGGTAATAATTTCATGTTTCATTGGTGCCATCTATTATATATCTCTGATGCAATTATATGCATATCAAGATTTGAATCTAAATATTATTCTAGATCTATAAGTTGAGTATGTGTTATGTAATACTATTTATTATTATCATATTTAAGTTGTTCATGTGTGTGTTGACTTTTTTTAATGATCATTATTGGTTCTAAATTCTAATTATCATCCATTCATGATCTTAGTTATCCTAATGGTGTGTCAATCTAAATGTTATTATTGTTAATAAGATCTTGCATTTTATGTCTAAGCTTGAACAATTAATTTATATAATGTCCCAAAATATTATGATAGTCACAATATTAATTTTCATCATAAATTGTTGATGTAGGTTTGTTTATATTGAGCTCATGTGGAGAAGGAAGTGTGATAATGTTGTATTTGAGTATATTTTTTTTCAGTATATAAGAAGGTGATGGTAATATTGAAAATAGCTTCCTAAGTGGAGATAACACTTTGAGTTGACTAGCAAGTTATGACAATACTTGGATTAAACTCTTTGTCTCTTTTTTGTGTGTTTCCCTAGGTAGTGACAAAATATAGTACTTAAAAGGATCATTTTTTTATGACATGTCTATATATGTTCCCCATGTGTAAATGTAAAAGACATAAGTAATGTAGATAGTATTGCATTCATAACGTGTATCCAAGGTTAGCCCAATAATAGGTTGTAATGTGTATCATGAAGCATGAATTGAAATAATAAATTTACCTTATTTATTCCTAGTATCACCTCCATTGAAATTGTGCCAAGTGGTGGCCATAGCCTATGATCCAATTTAGTAATTGTTGACCAATTTTTGGTCCTATAGGCCGAAATTGGGTACCCCCATCCTTTCTTATTGTAAGAGTCACTCAATCCATGTTCTAGCTAGTTCATCCCTCAGTTGCCTTGTGCAAAATTTTCTCTGTTAGACCATTTCCCATAGAAAAAACCAAGTATTTTCCTCTTTTGCTTGCCAAGTGCATTTTGGGTTTGACAGGTGACTTTACTTGTAAAAAATTCATAAGTAAAGCCACTTGAAAACCTCAATTTGGTCTTGGATGCTTAAAAAGGAAAGTGAATTACTTCAGAGTGCTTTTCATCAATAAAATGGACCAAGTGGAAAAGATGAAGGGTCATTTACAAGATTCTCAAAGGGTATGTACCCTTGTGGAGGGAACTTAGGTGGCAAATGGGACCTTTACAATTCTTCCAAAAGGAAACTTTGGAGGCCAAGGAGCCCTTATGGGGGGAAAGCGATGAACAAAGTGGATCTTTTCTAAAAGTCCAAAGTCTAAATTTTGGCTTGAAATTCCCTTGTGGAGGGTAGTTATTTAGAGGAAAGGGGCAAGATAAGAAGCTTGAAAGGAACTTGCCCTTCGAAAAAAAGTGACAAGCCCGAAAGAGAATTCCTTCAGAATTTTTGTCTGAAGGAAACCCAAAGGAGAATTCCTTTAGATAAAATGTTTGAAGGAATTCCTTTAGACATTTTATCTGAAGAAATTAAATAGTCACAAAAATTCCAAACAAAATTGAAAGACAAGAAGTCTGAAGGTTAGGTGTCTTTGTGGGGGGAACTTGGTTATGAAAGTGGACCATTTCCATTTTTATGAAGGGTCACTTTCCCTTCAAAAAAGTTCATTTACAAAAATTTTGAAGGAATTATCCTAGTGGATGATAGGTCCATGAACGTCAATTTTAGGGTGATAAGCTAACCATTTGGATTCAAATGTCTAATGATGGGCCCATGAACATCAATTTTAGGAAAGTAAGCTAGTCATTAGAAAAAATAAAAGGAGAATTCCTTCAGACATTTTGTCTAAAGAAACTCAGAAAAGGAAGCTCGAAGGCCCATCAAAGGAAATTCAAAGAGTACAAGCCCAAAGGAGAATTCCTTTAAACATTTTGTCTAAAGGAATTCAAAGCCCAAGAGCACAAAGAATAAATGAGCAAACAAGTAAAGAAAGGAACCTAGGAGAGAATAATAAGCACTGAGACCCTGAATTGCTAGCATAAGATGGAAATAGAAAAGTAAGGGAAAATAAGGTGGGTAACCTAGAACATGGCCACATGCACACAAAACAAAAGCTCAAAACTCTCCAAGTGGAATAATAAGTCAAAACATAGACCCAAAGATGAACCAAACCAAGGCAAGTGGCATAGGTGTCATCAATAGGAAGAGTAAATGCACTTAGGTGAAATAGTCTCCACTTAAAACCAATAAAAGGATTATTTTTTGAATTATAGAAGAGAACAACACGTGTTTTCTTATTTTTCCATTAATGAACAACCATTTATGCTCATCATTAAAGAGAGCATGGCCCAGTCAACACAACTTGGGGATGGCCTTGCTAGTTAATATAAGAAGTATCCCATGCTTTTATAGGTCCAAGACAACCTAGGCAGTGACTTGGACACCTATATCATGGCTCTCCTATACACAATTGGAAGGATACAGTAGCAACATAGGCTCTTGGTTTCTGTATAAGTGTTTAATACAACATGGGTTTCCATCTCTTTACTAGTCAATTATCTATTTTCCAAGACTTCTATATATATTTATAACTTCTCATTTGAAAAGGAGATCTCTCAGCATTATATGGAGAAGACCTGAAGAAGTTTACCTTAAATCAAAAGAAGTATTTTACCTCCATTTGAGCTTACACTTTTGCATATTAAACTCAACAAAAAGGTTGAGGTTTGTAAATACTCACCCTTACGTAGCAATCCACTTTCCCAAACTAGCCATAAAACACACCTACTCAAGGAGACCCCAGTTGAATCCTTTCACATCCATGGCTTTCCCTTTTGTGGCCATCAATGGTCAGTATCCATTAAACCTTCAACAATATGACCCAATTCTAGGGACAACTCTCAAAAGTGTTCCTCCCTTTAGTGGACAGGCCCAATCACTACTGTCCAGCATATTATAAACATAGCCAACCTCTGCAACATCCATAATATCACTGAGGAAAATGTAGCCATTAGATTGCTAGCCTTGTCCTTCAAAGGGAATGTTTTGGATTGGTATGGGACCTTGCCTATGAACTCAATTGGCTTATGGAATGAGTTATGGACCCTCTTGACAAATAGATTTGGGGAAAAAATGACCATTTATCTCTGGCTGAGCAATTGACCACCATGAAGAGAGCCCCACATGAATTTATGCAAGATTTTAATACTAGGTTCCAAAAAACTTGGGATAGAATCCTAATTCTTGTGAGGCTAACCCAAGCTATGATTTTCGTTACAACTTGAAGGCCCTAAATAGTGACATTATTGTCATGATATGGTCCATGGGTGGATATATTCTACCCACTAATTATGAGATAGCCATAGCTACTAAAAATTGCCTTGTTCAAGTAGGAAATATAGCTCTTAGACCTCATATGCCACTCTTTCCTAATTTATAGCCCTTAGTCTAGCCTATTGCACCCACTCTAGCTCCTCTGTCTAATCAAGAGAATCTGGCTGCTACCCCTACAAATGGTCTCGATGAAGTTAAGATCCTATTATTGAGTGTTACCAATGAGTTATTTTCCCTCAAGAGGCAAAAAGCTTAGAGTTATAGGCCAAATCAAGGCTACCAGTAGTTTGGGCAGACAAATAGACCTCCTTTCTAGAATTATAATCAATGGCAGGGTCAAATTACATAATTCAAGCCTTATCAAAGCTATAATCTAAATTCCACTTCATCTTCCAAGGCTCTTGTCCCCACTCAAAATAAATTGGCATAGGAGCAGCCCAATTATCCACCTTTAGGGCATGTCCAAGAATAGGTTGCTTATGCCAATGAGCTACCAAATCAAAGCATGACTACACAAGGTGATCAGGTAGCCCAATTCCCAAATTTTGAGATATTAACACAACTTGGGATGGACAATAGGAAGGCTCAATCTAATTCCACTCTTATGAATCACTTAGAAGGAGAGTTCTACATAGTCAACTATATGGGAAGCATAAGTGACCATAATGATTATGTTGCATCCAACACCAGGTCTAAAAAGAGAGCTATGGATGAGGATCAAGCAACCAATCAAGTGCCTATAGCATCTCCTTCACCATAAGCAAGTCAAAATTTTCTCAATTATAGATCACCAAGTGTAGTTTCAACTCCTCAAGGTGCACCATAGGTTATGAATGTCCCCAAGGAAAGATCCAAAGGGGGCAATCCTTCAATCAATGTAGTGTACCAAATGAATAAGTTGCACATGAACATCTCATTATGGGATAATTTAAAACTACTAGGATAAAAGGATATTCTCCAAAAGTAATTACATGGACTAGGTGAGCAAGCTATCCCAACAAGAAATCATAATGTGTTGATAGTAAATGGGTCTCCTCCAATAGAAGGTCAAGAAAAGAAGGATGATAAGGTTCCTCCTATTTATCCTTGATTATTGGTGAATTCTTGGTCCACTATCACATCATTGATAGTGGAGTAAGAACCTCAGTTATGCCTAAATGCATAGCTAATAAGCTAGGCCTCAAGTATGAAAAAATGACCAAAGGAGTTCTACAGTTAGATGGATCACTAGATAAGACCTTGGGAGTGGTAAGAGGCTTGAATCTGACTCTCCATTCTTGTCTAACCTTCTTAATTCCCCATGATATGGTAGTGGTAGATACTCTGCCTTACTTTTTTCTTTGCTTATCAAGGGATTTCACATCTAAGATAGGTGGATACTTGGTATCCAATTGGTCTTACATGGTTTTTAGGATAAAGTATAGAACCAATGCAAAGATTGAGTCATATCCCATCCACAAGGATCACATAGAGCCATACTCGCCCAAAGTGGTGAATGTGAAATATGCAATCATTGATGAAGAAGAGCTCCAGGTTGACCAATATCCATCATCTTCCCTTGTAGGAATTATTGACATGCTCCTAGATGAATGGGGAAATGACAATTTTGAGCATGATCCTTACAAGTTCATTGAAGAGGCTAGTCTTGGAGTCTGTTGCATGCATGAAAAAGGTGATTTCATGCTAAAATTAATGAAGATAGATCTAGAGGACTGTGGTTTATGGTATTTATTCTTTGATGGATCTAGAATCAAGTTGGGACCTAGTGGTAGAGCAATGCTAGTTGCACCTTCAAAGGATAAATAATTCTCAACTTTTAAGTTTTAGTTCTCCTGCACTTACAATGTAGCAGAGTATGATGCCCTTGTTCATGACCTAGAATGGGTAAGGAAGAGAGGAATTAAATAATTGCAGGTGTTTGGAGACATTGAGTTGATTATGAACCAAGTGAGAGGTCAAATCTTGACCAAGAAATCCTTACTCAAGTCTTACAATCATAAAGTGTGGGACCTTGTGGATAAATTCATCACTTTCAACATCATTTCCATTCCAAGAGAGGAGAACCAACATACAGATAGACTAGTAGTAGTTGAGTGTCCACAAGGTTTTGATAGGACCAAGAGGAGGTATTTTAGATTCCCATCTCTTCCTCATTTCCTAGTTGATGGAGTGTTATTTAGAAATTAATTTTTAGGGGTACTCTTGAGATGCATTGATTCAGACCAAGTTGGTAGGGTACTATTCGACTTCCATGATGGGCCAGCTAGTGGCCACTTTACTCCCAAGGCCATAGCTACAAGGATTGTGAGGGCTGGATACTTTTGGCCCAATTTTTTTAAAGGCATTCATGATTTGGTGAGAAAATGTCAAAAATATGCCTTCTTTGATGGGAAGTAATGGCTAGTTACCATGCCTCTTCATCCTATTTAGGTGGAACAACCATTCATGTAATGGGGGTTAGACTTCATAGGGTTGATCAATCCTCCTAGTGTTATCCACAAGTGGGTTTTAACTGCCATGGATTATTTCATAAGATGGGTAGAGGCTATCACTTTAAAAGACGCCAATGAGAGTGCAGTCCTAGATTTATATGAAGGCATAGTGATGAGATTTGGGATACCAACCACAATCATTTTAGATAATGCATTGGCTTTCTTGGGAACAAAGACAAGTGAGCGGGAATTAAAGTATGACATCTATCTCAACACTTAATCTAATTACTACCCATAAGGGAATGGGTTGGTTGAGTCCACAAACAAGAATCTGATTAGGATCATAAAAAGGATAATAGAGGAAAATCAAAGGACTTGGCATGCCAAATTGAAGATAACTCATTGGGTAGATAGGATCACTCTAGAGAGGGTGATTGGGAATTCACCATACACACTTGTGTATGGAAGGGAAGCTAGAATTCTTATCTCACTTGAGTTACTAGCCTTGGATCTTACCCATCAGCTATAATTGGTAGAGAGTGATAGCTTGGAGGTCAGTTATTATGAGTTAATGGAGCTTCAAGAAGAAAGATACCAAGCTATGGATGCAATGACCAGTCATAAACAACAAACAAAGAAGCATTTTGACAAGAGATCTTCACCAAGGATATTCTCAAAAGGTGACATTGTCTTGAAGTGGGATGATGACTGAGCCAATCTTGGAAGACACACAAAGTTTGACACTTTGCGGAGTGGCCCATATGTCATCACCCAATCCAAGCAACACAATGCTTTCCAACTCTCCAAGTTGGATGATGAAGAGCTACATATCCTAGTTAATGGGATATATCTTAAGCATTGTCATTAGCCTTCTTTTATCATGTACATAGTTTCCTTATTTTTTCCTCATTTTCCCTAAGTGTTATTATGCATGTGTATACTATTTTTAGCTTTTGTGTGTGTTTTTCCTTATTGTTTGGGGTAAAGTATTTGTTGGTTCTTAGGTCTTTACAAGGCTATTGCCAAATTTTCAAGGTACATCCTGACTCCATGCCCAATGGAATTTTAGGCCACCAGTCTTCTCAAGCATAGTAGGCAAGCTTCCCCTATGAATCAACAAATGCGTTGACTAATTTTTGGTCTTATAGGCCAAAATTAGGCACCCCCTCCTTTTTTATTGAAAGAGTCATTCAATCCATGTTATGGCTAGTTCATCCCTTAGCTACCTTGTGTAAAATTTTCTTTGTTAGACAATTTTCGAGAAAAAAACTAAGTGTTTTCCTCTTTTGCTTGCCAAGTGCATTTCAGGTTTGATGGGTGACTTTACTTGTAAAAAATTCATAAGTAAAGCCACTTGAAAACCTTGATTTGGTTTTGGATTCTTCAAAAGGCAAGTGAATTACTTTGGAGGTCTTTTCATCGATAAAATGGACCAAGTGGAAAAGCTAAAGGGTCATTTGTAGGATTTTTAAAGGGTATGTACCCTTGTGAAGGGCACTTAGGTGGTAAATGAGACCTTTAAAATTCTTCTGAAAGGCAACTTTGGAGGCCAAGGAGCCCTTGTGGGGGGAAAGTGATGAACAAAGTGGATATTTTTCAAAAGTCTAAAGGGTAACTTTGGGCTCACACTTCCTTTGTAGAGGGTAGTCAGTTGGAGCAAAGGGGCAAGATAGGAAGCTCGAAAGAAACTTGTCCTTTGAAAAAAAGTGACAATCCCAAAAGAAAATTCCATTAGACTTTTTTTTTAAAGGGAAACTAAAGAATAAAAATCAAAAGAGAATTCCTTCAGACAAAATGTCTGAAGGAATTCCTTTGGAAATTTTATTTGAAGAAATTGGACAATCATAAATAGTCTAAAAAAATTCTAAAGACAAGAAGTATAAAGGGTAGGCGTATTTGTAGGGGGCACTTGATTATGAAAGTGGACCATTTTCATTTTTCCAAATGGTCACTTTCCCTTCAAAAAAGTTCATTTACAAAAATGCCAAAGGAATTATCCTAGTGGGTAACAGGCCCATAAACATCAATTTTAGGGTGATAAGCTAGCTGTTGGGATTCAAATGTTTGATGATGGGCCCATGAATGTCAATTTTAATAAACTAAGCTATCCATTGGAAAAAATTAAAGGTGATCCAAAACTCAGAAGTTCTGGTTGATAAATATTACAATAGCATATAAATAACATAGTAACAATGAATTCTCTGAGAAGAGATGTAGTATTACTCAAGATCGCAATACAAATATATGCTTATTTCTGGGAAGAGATGTCTGTCTTCACATTTTGGGTTACCTCTTCATTTATACACATTTTTAAAGCATGGGGAGGATGTGTAAGGTCACCAATATCAAGGGAGATTAAGTGGTTTGACTTCCAAGATTTAAAACAATATAGAATTTAAGGAATTAATATTTTTAGAAACTTACTATTTTTAGACTGCATTACTAAAATTAAAATTTGGGGCACTTCCATTGGGTTTTTGGGGGTCAAAATTCATTGAGAAAATCTCAATTTCATCTCATGACGTTTTCCTTATTCTTATCTTTCTAATGGTTCAAACGGTGAGTCAATTGGAGCTATGGTGCAAAAGTTATGGCTCCTAGAAGTTCTGTCATCAATTGGGGTGGAACTGTCACCTGGATTGTTGCCTAAATTATTGCCCAGATCATTCCTCCCTCCTTGAAAATAAATGGTCCCCATTGCATCAATGTTCCCCATCAGGTGTGGTAGTTGTTTCTTGATTTGATTCTCTGTGAGCCACTCACCTTGGTGGCTAAGCTGGCCCCTTTTGACCACTCGATAAAGCGGATTAGAGCATCCTCTTGTTGTCTTCATCTAGGTATCCACAATCTAATCTTCTTCCACTAGAGCAAAAATCTATGGATCAAGCTCACCAATTTATAGTTTTTCTACTACAACTAAAGTGTCTAATAGAGGTGGGTGATATGGTTTGAGGAGCTCCACATTGAATATTGGATGCAGACCAAGGTAGGCTAGTAGGTTCAACTCAAAAGCATTTTCTCCAACTCTTCTAGTGATGGTGTAGGGACCATACTGCAGAGGCCAAATATTTCTTTGTGGGCCTAAAATTCATTCCTTTTAAAGCTACAACCAAACCTTGTCACCCACAGCAAAATGGTGTGCAATACTATGTTTGTCATGGCGTTGCTTATACTTCTGAATCATCTTCTCCAAGATGTCATGAACTTGTTTCTTGATGTGTTGCATTTGTTTAATAAACTTTGTTGCTTATGCTACCTCAGATCTTCCATGAGATGTGTATTCCATGGTGGAAAATGGAACAACTATATCAATTGGTGCCATGGGTTAGAACCCAAAACATACTTGGAATGGACTGTGCTTGGTCGAGCTGTGCATCACCCAATTGTATCCATGTTGTATGAAAAGAAGTCCCTCATCCCATGTGTTTGGATGTTTGGAGTGATACATTCAAATCATTTAAACAATCAAGTGGTTTACCACCTCTCTCTGACCATCAATCTATGGATGGAAAGTTGTGGACTTCATCAGCTTAGTATCCATCATCTTCCATAGAGTGGACTAGAAGATGCTCAAAAACCTGCTATCTTGATTTGAGACAATGGACTTGGGGAGATGAAAATGGAGCCATACATGACTAAAATATAGTTGAGTAGTTTCCTCAGTGGATATATTTTTCTTACAAGCAATCATGATAGCCATTTTTGAAAAATGATCAACTACCACATAAATATAGTCCTTACCATGTTTTGAAGTGGGCAAACCTAAGAGAAAATCCATTGAGACAGATTCCCAAGGCCTGGTTGGTTCTGGAAATGGCATGTAAAATCCTTGCTTCTTATTTATTGGCTTGGATATCACACATGGGGTGCAATATTTGAGATATCTTTCCACATCCTTTCACATATGGGGCCAGTAGAAGTGTTTTTGAAGAACTGCCAATGTCTTTTCGATACCAAAGTGTCTAGCTCTCTTACTAAAGTGTGCTTCCCATATCATCTTTTATTGCTCTATGATTGAAATACAGATGTGCCCCATATGACAAAGGACATCATCTTGCAAATAGAAATCAGAAACATTTTTACCTTTTTGAAGTGCTTGATATGTATTAGCAAAGGTAGGATCTGCTTCATACAAAGCACCCCAAGTGGCAGTCTCATGTCTGCATAGGTCAAGAACTATTGTGAGTGCAGTAATTGGTGGGTAGCTCAGAAAATCTATAGTTGTATTTGAACTCCCCTTTTTGTGTTTGATTATTAGGTGGAATTACTAAAGATATGTGGCCCACTTTTGGTTCCTCTCATTTCATAGTTTGCTTTGCGTCTGGATGAATTCCAATGGTCTATGGTTAGTGTGGATGACTATCTCTTTCCACAAGATGTAGCATTTCTATTGTTTGTAGGCTTGCACAATGGCATAGATCTCCTTATCATATGTTGGATATTTCTTGACTTTATCAGTGAAAGTTTCACTGTGATATGCAACAGGATGGCCATGTTGCATGATGATAGCTCACCATGGCATATTTAGATGCATCTATCATCAACTTAAAAGGTTGATGCAAATTTGGCAAGGCAAGAACAGGGGTTGAGCAGAGTCTATTCTTCAAATTCTCAAGTTCCCTTTGTTTTATTTCACCCCATTGAAATGTAGCTTTAGCTCCTCCTTTAGTCAGTTGGGTTAGTGACCAAGCAACATGTGAAAATCCAAGAACAAACCTATGGTAGAAATTTGCAAGACCCAAAAAGCTATGAAGCTCTATGAGGGTCCTTAGTGTGGGTCATTCTTAAATAACCTAAATCTTTTCTAGATCAACATGGACCCTTTCCTCATTCATAACGTACCTGAGGTACTGAATTATTGTCATCCTGTTTGTGCATTTGTTAAGATTTGCATACAACTTGTGCTCCTGAAGAGTTTGAAGCAACTTACGAACTTGTTGCAAATGTTCTTCCCATGTTCTACTATACATGAGTATGTCATCTAAGTAGACAACCAAAAATGAGTTGGTGAAGTGTCATAGGATGTCATCCATCATCCTCATGAAGGTTGCAGGTGTGTTAGTTAAGCCAAAAGACATAACCAACCATTCAAAGAGCCCCTCCTTAGATTTGAATGTAGTCTTCCAAACATCAATGGGATTGATGGGAATTTGGTGATAACCAGATTTGAGATCAATTTTAGTGAATAACTTGGCACCATGAAGCTGGTCCAACAGGTCATCAATCCTGGGGAGAGGGTAGCGATTCTTCATAGAGATTTTATTCAAGTCTCGGTAATCAATGCAAAGCCTCCATGTTCCATCTTTCTTCGGTGCCAAGACAATTGGGCTACCACAAGGTGAAGAGCTTAGCTTGATGTGACCCTTTTGGATCAATTCTTGAATCTATCTTTTTATCTCATCATTCTCCAAAATTGATATGTGATACATAGGATTGTTAGGCAAAGGTGATCTTGGGATCAAATTGATATAATGTTTTACCTGGAAATGTAGTGGAACTCCTATGGGTGACATGAATAAGTCAGCATATTCTCTTGTGATTCATCCTATTTGCTTTTATTGTTGTGTTGATTGTGTAGTCAGGATTGCAACATCAACCTTCTTGGATTTCTATGGTTTGACCACCATGAGAACAAATTGCTTTGTCTTCTCCACCAATCTCTTGCATTGCTTAGCACTGATTAGGGAGATAGATGTGGGATGTGCTACCTCTAGTACCCTATAGCACCATGTTCTAAGAGTGAGGGTGATCCTTTGGGTTCATGATTCATAGATGCCATGTTGCTCATACATGAATGACTGACCAAGGAGTACATCACAAATGTCTAGATTGACCACATCACACAAAACTTCATCATGGAATGGTTTTATAGCATATGAAAGAAAACACTGATGGGTGACACGGAGGTCTCTCCTTGGGCTCAACCATCCAATACTATAGGGATTTGGATGAGGCTTCATGGATAGATTTAGACTTTTCACAACTTTAGCAGAGATTAAATTCTTTTGACTCCCACTATCAAGACTGAAATGCAGAGGCTTACCTTTTACCCATAATTTGGAGTGAAATAATCTTTCCTTGTCATCTGGTCTTTCCTCATGGGTCTATGATGAAGAGACAATGGTGTCAAGCTTAGCATTTACAATTTCTTCTTTGTCCTCTTCAACTTTGGATTTTGTATGAGGCAAAGTAGTAGATGTCAAGTATTGTGACTCATAAAGCAGTGACTTGATGGCTCAACATTCTTCTTTAGATTGAGTTCTAGTTTTGTGGTAATCACATCATTTTCCAGCCTTCCCCTTCTGCAATTTTTTATTCTAAAACTCCTTTTTCTTCCAATTTTGGCCTCATGTTTGACCTTCCTTGTCACTTTTCCATTTTTAGGGTTGACTCTTTGTATTCTTTCTACCATGCTTCTATTCAATCTTCACTACGAATTTGTATGCCTCACTGAGGATTTCCAAATTGAAGAATTCCATTTCCCCCCGTATGTACCATTGTAGTCCACCATGATATTTGAGAGTCTTATGTTTCTCACTTTCTTGAATGCCCAATCTTGTAGACAAAGAATGAAAAGTGTCTATGTAATCTTGAACAGATTGGTCCTTACCTTGGTGAATTTGTTGCCACTATATGTACAGATCATCATATGCTCTGATGGGATAGTATTCTTCTTTCATAGCATCCATAAAATCATCCCAGGTAGGTTCCACCTCAAGGCCAATGTCATCTATATTGAACCTCTTTTTGTACACTTCCCACCAGTTTTTCACGGGCAATGATGATTTCAAAAGAGCAAAAGTAATATTTTCTCCATCAGTGAACTTATTTACAGAGAAGTAGGAAGACAGTTGATCCAACCAATTTTATACTACATCAGCATTGATTTTTCCTTCAAATGTAGGAATATCAAAATTTCCCTGAACCTTGAAGGGTGTTGGGGCACTAAAAGGACATTCCCTAGATGAGGAGCCAGGAATTGTAGGCATAGAGCTAGAATTTCCCATCAAAAGTGTTTGAAGAATTTGGGCAAATTGTTGTAGCATCTGCACTTATTACCATTGGAGGGCTTCATTCACCATTTCCTTGAAAGGATCATATGTCTCGATTTTGTCTGCCATTTGAAGTCATTTGGAGCGAATAGGTGGAAAATTTGGAAGCTCTGTTGTTTCCCACCCAAGCTTCTTGTAGCCTGACCTCGTCCTCAGGATCATACACTCTCAAGACAAACCACTCTAATACCAATGATCCAAAACTCAAAAGTTCTTGTTGATAAATACTTCAATAGCATAGAAATAACACAATAACAATGAATTCTCTAAGAACAGATGTAGTATTACTCAAGATCGCAATACAAATATATGTTTATCTCTGGGAAGAGATGTCTATCTTCAAATTTAAGGCTACCTCTTCATTTATACACATTTTGAAAGCATGGGGAGGATGTGTAAGGTCACTAATATTGAGGGAGATTAAGTGGTTTGACTTCAAAGATTTAAAACAATACAAAATTCGAGGAATTACTATTTTTAGAAACTTACTATTTTTAGACTACACTACTAAAATTGAAATTTGGGGCACTTCTATTGGGTTTTCAAGGGTCAAACTTCATTGAGTGGACCTCCATTCCATATCATGATGTTCTCCTTATTCTTATCTTTCCAATGGTTCAAATGGTGAGTCAATTGGAGCTATGGTGCAAAAGTTATGGCTCCTAGAAGTTCCATCATCAATTGGGGTGGAACTGTCACCCGAAATGTCACCTAAATTGTTGCCCAGATCAAAAGGAGAATTCCTTTAGAAATTTTTTCTAAAGGAACTTAGAAAAGGAAGCCTGAAGGCCCACCAAAATAAATTCAAAGAGTGCAAGCCCAAAGGAAAATTCCTTCAAACAAAATGTCCAAAGGAATTCCTTTGGACATTTTGTCTGAAGGAATTCAAAGCCTAAGAGCTCAAAGAATGAATGAGAAAACAAGCAAAGAAAGGAACCTAGGAGAGAATAATACAAGTCAAGATCTTGAATTTCCAAGACAAGAGGGAAATAGCAAAGTAAGGGAAAACAAGGTGGGTAACCCAAAAAGTGGCCATATACACATAAAACAAAAGCTCAAAATGCTCCAAGTGGTGTAACAAGTCAAAACATAGACCCAAAGATGAACCAGACCAAGGTAGGTGGCATAAATGTCATTAGCAAAAAGAGTAAATTCACTTAGGTGAAATAGTCTCCACTAAAAACCAATAAAAGGATTGGTTTTTGAAATATAGAAGAGAGCATACTGTGCTTTCTTATTTTTCTATTAATGAATAGCCAATTTCACTTAGCATTGAAGAGAGCATGGCTAAATCAACATAACTTGGGGATGGCCTTATCAGTTACTAGAAGAAGTATCCCATGCTTTTATAGGCCCAAGATAGCATGGGAAGTGACTTGGACACCTACAACGTGGCTCTCCCATACACAATTGGAAGGATATGGCAATAGTTTGGGCTTGTCGTCACTACAGAAGTGTTTAATACAACATGGGTTTTGATCCCTTGACTAGTAAATTATCTATTTTCTAGTATATATATATATATATATATATATATATATATATATATATATATATATATATATTTGTAACTTCTCATTTGAAAAGGAGATCTCTTAGCATTGTATGGTGAATCCCTGAAGAAATCTACCTTGAATCAAAAGAATTATTTTACTTCTATTTGAGCTTGCACTTTTGACTTCCCTTTGGTAGACCTTCAGGCTTCCTTTTTTGAGTTCCTTCAGACAAAATGTCCAAAGTAATTCTCTTTTGATTTTTTTCAATGACTAGCTTACTTTCCTAAAATTTACATTCATGGGCCCATCATCAGACATTTGAATCCCAACAACTAGCTTATCACCCTAAAATTGACGTTCATAAGCCTGTCACCCACTAGGACAATTCCTTTATCATTTTCTTAAATGAAATTTTTTGAATGGAAAGTAACCCTTTACAAAAATGGAAATGGTCCACTTTCATAACCAAGTTCCCCCGACAAAGACACCACCCTTCAAACTTCTTGTCTTTCAAAATTTTTTAGACTTTTTGTGACTATCAAATTTCTTCAGACAAAATTTTTGAAGGAATTCCTTCATACATTTTGTCCAAATGAATTATCCTTTGATTTTTCTTCTTTGGTTTTCCTTTTAACAAAAATTCCAAAGGAATTCTTTTTCAGTCTTGTCATTTTTTTCCAAAGGGTAAGTTCCTTTCGAGCTTCCTATCTTGCCCCTTTGGTCCAACCAGATGCCCTCCACAAGGGAATTTTGAGCCCAAAATTACCCTTTAAACTTTTGAAAAAGATCCACTTTGTTCATCACTTTCCCTCCATAAGGGATCCTTGGCCTCCAAATTTGCCTTTCAAAAGAATTGTAAAGGTCCCATTTACCACCTGAAGTACCCTCTACAAGGGTACATACCCTTCAAGAATCCTAAAAATGAGCCTTCAAATTTTTCACTTGCTCTATTTTGAAAATTAAAATACCTTTGAAGTAATTACCTTGCCTTTTGAAGCATCTAAGACCAAATCAAGGTTACAAGTGGCTTTACTTATGAATTTTTTACAAATAAAATCACCTGTCAAACCTGAAATGCACTTGGCAAGCAAAAGAGAAAAACACTTGGTTTTTATTATGCGAAATTGTATAACAAAAAAAAAATTTCACAATTTAGCTAAGGGATGAACTAGCCAGAACATGGATTGAATGACTCTTGCAATAAAAAAGGATGGGGGTGCCCAATTTTGGCCTGCAGGACCAAAAATTGGTCAAAAGTAATGATGTGATATGTTATGTTCAACTTTTACATATTTAACCCTAATGTATGCAATAATAATATGATGAAATATTTATGTTATAATTATTATGTTTTTCCTTTAAAACATGTATTAATTCAATAAATACTAGCCTTATTAGAATAGTAATCATCTAAAAATGACACTTGAGTGCTAAGAGTGTTACTTGAGACCACCCATCCTTAGTTTAGCCCTAAACCTATCTTAAGGCCTATTAAGACACTTATCCAACCATTTTATGGGATACACATATCAATATACATCTTTAAATTAGTACCATACCCTCACTTTAACATCTTGGTCCTTGGTGCCTCATGTTTTGCCACTTAGACACTAGTACCATAACTTAGACAATATCACCAATGGCACTAGTGTCCAAGTTTGGGTGTTATTGTCATTTCTTGCCTTTTATCACCAATGGTTATATTTTCAAATCAAAAACTGGATATGGTTAGATTAGACCTATTTTAAGACCCATAAAATCACTATAACAATATATATATATATATATACATATATATATATATATATATATATATATATATATATATATATATATATATATCTGTGTGTGTGTGTGTGTGATTTTTATCCCTTTATTCACTAGATATAAATTAGATACAACTAAAAAAAATTAACTTAGAACAATTTAAGGACAATCAAGATTATCAATCCCTATTATACCCTAATTATAGATACATTCATCTATATCCATCCCAAACTCAGAATAAATATATTTTTAGTATCAAACCTCACTTGAAGAACTCAAACCGACATTCATATTAGCTTAAATTGCACTTGTACAAATACTTAGGTGGGGATAAGTACATTGGGCTTGATCCCTCCTTAGAGTATTGGTATATAGGAAAATCTCATAAAAAAAAAGGTGTTAAGGATGTCCAACCCACCCCAATAACATTACACTTTTTTACTTGTGTCAAATGAATGCCCTAACAACATGGAGGTCTAGGTTTTACACATAAAATCAATCAAAATAGGTCACTAATATGGAACCAAAACTTGTGTGTACATGATCAATCTTAGAAGACTATAGCACATGTGCACCCATAATCTTAGAGTAGCCATACATAGAGTAATATAGTTTCAAAAAGATGAAACTAACACCATTGACACTATTATCCAATTAGGTCATTATTATCTAATAAGTTATTTGACACTGAGATCCTATTTATGAAACTCAAATCAGCTCATGTCCTAGTTTATAGCCTCTAAATATTTCATCTCAGTTAGTTTCCAGCTAAGTACTTGTTTACATCATTTATTACTATTTTTGGAAAGGTCAAATTAGGTCAATTTTGTTACAAATTAGTGGCTATATTTATTACATATTTCTACCCTAATCTAGTGTACTCATCTCCTTTAATAACCTAGGTCTTAAACTCGATAACCCTAAAAATTGAAATCATTTAGTGAACCCAAAATACTTTAAATACATACCAAACCCTAGTCCTATATTTTATTAGGGTTTTTATCCTTTTGTTTCCTATTTTAGTGGTTTTGTTAGGGTTTTCATACCTCATATGTTCTACCATATCAACCCTCTTCCAAGTTTCATTGCCAAATTTCATGGATAAAGAAGATTATTTTCCTTCACCTCATTTCTAAGAGGATGATAGCTATTTTCCCTCTCACTAAATCCATGCTATCACTCCTCCACAAGGTGAGGTAACCTATAATACTATTTTAAATGTCTATACCCAGTCTATCCATCCTTCAAACCATTCCCTTACCATATCTTCTCTACAAGGTATGTGCCTACATGTTCAATCAGAATCAACTAGGGTTTTCCCTTGTAATACTCTATGTGTTTAAATTATTAGTATGATCACGCTAATTTTAGTAATACAAAATTAGAATTAGATATTACATGAAAATATTATAGTATTGGAAACTAATATTATGAAATAAAATCCTTCAGGGCACACTAGTGTCAATCATGTATATGCATCTTCACTTAGTCAATTTGTGGTAAACAATGTTACATATCAAAATAAAAAATCACAACAAAATGCATATACATCTAGTGATTCAAAAAGTATTCAAAGATAAAATAGAAGTTTAAGAGATATTTTAAGAAAAATTATTAAATTTAAGTTGACCAACCTTCCTCCTCTACATCTAATAAGGAGCTCCAAATATTATTGTGCATACCATAGAATGCATGGTCATCACAAAGATTCATTGTTCAAATTGAAAAGTACATACACCACATCATTCCTAATGAGGAACCTATACAATCTAAATTAGTTAAGAAATACATAGTGATACATGAACATCTTAAAAAAGGGTCAAATTTATAAATAATACAAAAGTGGTCACCAAAACATAACTCAAAACAACAAAAGGCTCACAAAGCAAAATCAAAGCAAGAAAAAATACAATAGGCACATGTAAAGAAAGTAAATAATATAAATATACCTCTATGAAATGAGGTCCCACTTTCAAAAGAGTATGGGTTTGATCAAAATTATCTGTAATAGTTTGATTATCAAGGTCAAGGGTTACGAAAACATGCCTAAGGAATCATTAATCCTATTCTAGAAGTTGATAATGTTGGCAAACAAGGTTTGAGATTTATTAAACATCCTAAAGAAAATCATTCACAGATATAATTTATCAAGGAAATTATCTAGATACATAGGAAATATTACAAAAAGAGTAAGAACTTAAGTTGTAAAGTCAAAATCATGTTAAGTCAACAAGAATCTTCAAAAGAAGCTTCCTAACAAAAGAGCCTCAAAATCATCATATGCATAAAATAAGCACAGTTTCAAAGGGCACAGTCATAGAAGATATTGCAAAGAAAAATTTAAAAAATTCAATTCCTTAATATGATAAAATTACCTATGCTCATCAAGATACAACAATGTCAAAAACTAGCATTTCATTGGTTCAAAATCAGGATGATAATGATGAGTGTAATAATATAGAATATTATGACTACCAAGATACCAATAATGAAAAATACTCATATTCAAACTATAACTCAATTCAACCATAACACATCCATCACACTTCATGACGGCTTACCATTCCTCTTTTTGACATAGGCTACATTGATAGTGAGTATCCCATGAGGCTCATCAGTTAGTATTTTCCTCCCTACTTGTACATATTTTCATTCACTCTTGTTCCTTGTATGTAGTTTCATTTTTATGTTTCTTATACATAGCTTATATCTAGAAAACTATATATATATATATATATATATATATATTGTTTTCTAGATATAAGCTATGTATAAGAAACATAAAAATGAAACTACATACAAGGAACAAGAGTGAATATATATATATATATATATATATATATATATATTCACTCTTGTTCCTTGTATGTAGTTTCATTTTTATGTTTCTTATACATAGCTTATATATATATATATATATATATATATATATATATATATATATAAGCTATGTATAAGAAACATAAAAATGAAACTACATACAAGGAACAAGAGTGAATGAAAATATGTACAAGTAGGGAGGAAAATACTAACCGATGAGCCTCATGGGATACTCACTATCAATGTAGCCTATGTCAAAAAGAGGAATGGTAATCCTTCATGAAGTGTGATGGATGTCTTATGTTTGAATTGAGTTATATATATGTCAAAACACAAAAACATTCAAATATTTACTTAGAAAATGTAGATTATAGATTGTATGAATTTCCATGTTTACACTTCTTATACTTGATAGGTATTAAATATTCTAGTTATCTTAGTATAGTCATCTTTTATCATACATATATTCTTCACTTATTCTTTTCAAGTGTTTACAGATACTTATAAAACCCAAGTCAACCACATTGATCTAGATTTTCTACTATCTACCCACTAGGGGAATATACATAGATACATGGATTTATCATTTGATACATTCACCCATTTGGGGCATCCTATACACAATTTTGATTTCCAGGTTACATCTTTATATACTCTACATCACATATTTAACACTACTATATCTTGATGTTGATCATCTTACACTACTCAGATTCATTATCAACTACTAATTTGACTTAGCTTAGTACATCTTTGCTCATACAAATTTGTACCACATGTTCATGCATACTTTCATTTTTATCTTTCCTAGTTTATATTTGATTGTGTCTTTATGATTTTACATCTATTCTGGGGCATTTCAATATGCCATTACTCTATGTCTCCATGCCACTTCTGCTCATTATATGTATGCTTTGCACATCTACCTCTGTCCTTGTGTGCACCTTATTGATTATGTATGTGAACATTTGAACATGTCCTTCCATGTGGCTCTATGCCACCTTACTTTCTCTTTGCATGTGTGGACATTTGAACATGTCCATTTATGTCTTGCTTTCTTAGATTTAGTGACATGTGCCCATGTACCTTGTATTATGACCTTTTGGCCTGTTTCACATGTGTCATGCATTTTTTATGTATGCATCATGACCTTGACACTTGTCTCTTGTTTATTACACACTTTAATTTTAGATGACATGCAGGACCTCATGCATCTCCCTTTCCTCCTTGGGTGGCTTAATGGACATTATGTCCCATCCCTTTAGGTAGTTAGTTTATTTCTTAGATTTTATATTTATACATATGTTTACATTTTTATATCTATCTTGACATCTTTGTGAATGTTATATCTAACATACATCATACAATACAAACTTATGCTCATATTATCTTACATTTTGATGTTATGTATGCACATTATATTGGTTTATTACATAGATATAGTATATACTCTAGATAACAAATATCTTATAGAGATTTTTATTTTGAGGATAGTTATTTTATAGGTTTAAAAAATCCTATAGAAATATGGGGAATTCATAGAGGTTTGTCATAGAGATCAGGTTATCTGAATGCACTTAGAGTAAAGTTTTTAGCCATAGGCACAAAATACAAAAATTAGTTTCAGGAAAACATAATGGGATACAATCACATAGAAACTAATTTCAGTTGCATAAAAATGAGTACAATTGGACATTAGTGCCTAAAGTAGGACACTAGCACCATAAGCACTATTGTCTAGATATGGCTCTATTGTCTAGTAGCCTCAGTTTTAGGAAATTCTAGATTGGCTATAAAAGTACATTAAGTACATTTCAAATTTGCATAGGTTAAGTTATAGATTTCTAGTTTTTGGTTAGTTTAGCATAGATTCATACCAATTTTCTCCAATTGCGGGCATCATGTGTGGTATGATCATTCCATTTTCATTTTCAAATACTCATATATAAATTATTATAATTCAATCTAGAATCTATATACTCAGATATCAAATTTAGTTGTATTTACACTGTATGTTGTTTCCATATGCTCACTTTATTAGAAAAATTAATGGTTAAGTGGTGTTGTTTATGTACCCTTAATACATTAAATTACATTGGTTAAATAGTAATATATTTTATTATTTATCATGAGTTTATCCTCATGTAAATAAATAAGAAAATATATTAAATCACCTTTGGAGAGGTTGGACCCATTATTGTGGTGGTTGGAAAAGGTCACATTATAATGGTCAAATTACCTTGCCTATATAATAAAGAGTTTATATTGTAAGATGAAATGAAAAAATAGGATTTAAGACAAATGAATAAATGTGGAGAACACATTTTCAAGTTATGTGAAGATTGAAAAAGAAGTGAGAGGAAAAAAGACTGTATTGGGTACTTGTTAGTTTATAATAATATGAATAATATTTTTTACCTCTTAGAAGTTTTCTTACATATATATTGTGTTAGTTTCATGTATGCCTTTTCTCTTGATCTCATATCTAGGTTTATTGCTCATATATATTATTTTGCATGTTTTATTATGGTATCAAAGCTAACTGATATTTGATCAAACATCAAGGTTTCACATCAGAGTTGTTGAGTTATGTTCAAGATTATTTTTCTTAAAAATCCACTTGTAGATCTTATGGCATGTTTAAAAGAGTGTAGTTGAGCCTTTCTTCATCAAGTTCATGATCTATGCACCATAAACATTCATTGGTATATCTGACCAACCGGAGCTATTTTGGGGACATTTTCAACCCTATGGGGGACTTGCATGACCTATGGTACAATCTATCTTCTACCTAAGGATCTAGTAAGAAAAAATGATTTAAAATGATTTACTATTTTTTGGCATTAAAATCTATCAAAAATATTTCAAATTGCCTTTCTAAGCTTTCTTAGAGCCTCTAAGGCATTTTTTAATTAATTTAATTTTTTATCTCTCCTCCCAGCTCCAAATTTTTAGCATGTGAAAACTAAAAATTAGTATATTTTTAGTTTTGGGGGATAAAATATCAATTTGTAAGCCTCCATTGGCTTAGTTTAGCCATTTTCATGCATTTTTTACCTTTGCTTCACCTGAATTGGATACTTATATCTCATTTCTTTTTTTATCTCTCCTCCCAAGCATCCATATATGACCTATGAGAGGTAGATTTTTTTTTTTAAAATATTTTAGAGCCTCTGCATATGGTTTTCAGTGTTTGAAGGTTGGATTTTTAGTTTTTAAATCTTGCCAAAACCTTCCTAGACCCTGTAAGCTTCTATTAGAGTCTATTTGAAGATTTATTTTGGATTTTTTAAGATCCCAACCTCCAAATATGCCATTGTATAGCCATGTACATCCATGAAGAAAAAAATCAGTCAAAAAGTCTTTTTTTGAGCTTTTGTTGTCCCTTTCAGACATTTGAATGTTGATTTCTCCGTGATTAAGCCTGCTTGAGCCTTCTAGAGAGTCACTTGAAGCATCCTTTCAAGCTCTATTTTTTTATCTATAACATGGATTCTATAGAAACTAAATCAGTAGAAAACATTAGTCTTTTTTCAACAAAATCCAATTTTGAGGGGTCAAATGCTTAGTTTGACCATTTGGAGGTGATTTTGTACTTTATAGAGCTTGATTTGGCCTCTTGTAGCCTCCTTGAGCACCCCTGATGCCCTAAGATCCTTTTTATATGCCATTAACATTTGATACAATTTTAAAAAATTAGTAATGGTTTTGAAATAAATTATTTATTAAATCTTTTTTAATAATTAGCTAATTTTCTATGCAAACATATGGTGGGCCCCTATGTGTCGACTTTTTTTGTTAAAAAAAAATTAATTATTTATATTTATACAGTTAAAAAATATTTATTTTACATGCATTTAATATTTTTATTTTAAAAAATCATAATTAATTAAATAGGTTTTAAATCATGGAGCTTGCATGTGAAGTCTTGTATTGGACAAAGGAAAGTTGACTAGTATTTTTTGGAAGATACTTGTAAATACAAGGTCCTTAAATCAAATAATAATCCCAATATATTTTTTGATCAAAATAAATTAATTTACTTTATAATACTTAATTAATTTTTTTTTTATTAACTATGCAAAATCTTGCATGTGAATTTTGCAACACTTTTGACATTTTCGACACCCTTGACTTGTCATATTTTTATTAAAGATAGTTATGTGACCAGTTGATCTTTAGGTTTTTACATAGTTTGAATGCATTAGAATGGTCTTTTATTTTATTTGAAGCCTCTTTATATGATATTTAGTGTATAAGTTATCTTTCCCACACTTACGACTTTCACCCTTATTATGGTTATCTATGTTTTTAATAATGTTTTGCAATCAACTAAGTGGTTAATGTTGTTCATTCACTATAATATTTGTTTTATTTTAAAATCAAGTACAAAACATGTTTAAAAAAATTCATTCTAAACCTTTTTTTGGTTTAATATAAAATGTAAACTTATAGTGTCAACTTTAAAAGGAAGAAGAAATATTTCTTTTTTTATTTGATAGGGTAAAAAAATAAAGTTTTACAAGGATCCTGGAACAACAAAAGTGAAATATAGAAGAAGAAATATTCATAACTCAAATTATAATATGAATTATTCCTAATAAGATATGTTATGTTATGTTGTCTTAGTATCAAATTATTAATGAATTTATTGTATGTGCATCACATAACCTACTTGTTAAATTTAACATGCTTGATTGCAAGCTTACATAAAATCTTATTGAAGGTTGTGTAAAATCTTGATCCAAAAATTATGTGCAATAAAACTAACCCTTACTTACAAAAATATTTTTAGGAGTTTGATTTATCTAAGGATTACTAGGATAGATATTTCATAAGATGTGGGTATTGCTTCCATATTCATGCAAGATCCATACTTAGATCATTATAAATTAAAAAAATGAATACTTTGATATATAAAAATAATTTTTAAATTTGGTTTATATTATTTTGATTATGCTAATTTATTTTTTTATTGTGATTCTAACCATACTATGATGAGTCTACTTCTGTATATGTGTTTATGTTTGGTTTAGGTGCTATCACTTGGAGCACTTCATGTGGAAGTTACTAAAGAAGCCTTATGGCTATAAAGGATGATAGAAGAATTTCATGTGTAAGTTCTTCATTTTACCAACCTTCTTAATGACAATTAAAATTATATAGCTTTGACAAAAAATCTAATCCAACACCAATAAACTAAAACCTATTGAAGTTCATTCAATGTTGGGCCTATTGATGTTGCCATTGAGGGGGAGTGTGCATAAAAATGTCACTTTTTAATAGTCATGAGGATCGTTTATTTCCTTCTATCTCTCCATACTTCTTATTGTAAAGCATTGTAATATATCACTTTATGGGATTTTGGTAAACTTCATATGGAAGTCTACATTATACCCAATGCATAGTATCATGGATGTCCTTATGTTATAAAAGACTCCAATATGCTTGGTTTATTATTCATGAAAAATTATGGAATGTATTCTCATTTTGGGATGTAGTCTCACAATCATGCTAGCCTAAACTCACTCTAAGTGGTTTAGGGTAACATAGTGTAATTTATTTAAAGGTGTATATGGGGACACAGTGAGAAATAATTAGGTATCTATGGGTGTATAGTGTAATTCCTTTAAAGGTGACTATGTGATTGTGGTTACATAGTGTAATACCTTTTGATATCTATAGTTGTATAATATAATTCATTTAAAGGTGAGTATGTGATTGCAGTTACATAGTGTAATGCCTTTTGATATTTATATTTAAATAGTGTAACACCTTTAGTTGACTATGTTTACATATCATAATTATTTTAAAGGTGATTATGACATGATTAAGAATGTTTCCTTCAATTATTAAATCCTAAAACTCATCATGTGGATGGTTGATAGAGTGTAAGTTCATTATGTTGTTACCTACTAAAACCCATTATTTTGATGGTTCATGGAGTATAACTTCATTGTTATAAAGGTGATTATGGCATGTATTACCACTTAGCATTAAGGGGGAGTATTAGAACAATTAATGGTTAAGTGGTGTTATTTATGTACCTTTAATACATTAAATTACATTGGTTAAATAATAATATATTTTATTATTTATCATGAGTTTATCCTTGTGTAAATAAATAATAAAATATATTAAATGACCTTTGGAGAGGTTGGACCCATTAATATGGTGGTTGGAAAAGGTCACATTATAATAGTCATATTAACTTGCCTATATAATAAAGAGTTTATATTATAATATGCAATAAAAAAAGAGAGCTGAGACAAATGAGGAAATGTGGAGAACACATTTCCAAGTTATGTGAAGATTAAAATAGAAGAAGTAAGAGGAAGAAATATTGTATTGGGTACATTCTATTTTCTCATAATATGAAAAATCTTTGTGGGTTTTTTTACGTCTTGGAGGTTTTCTCACATATATCTTATGTTCATTTCATGCATACCTTTTCTCTTGATCTCATATCTAGATCCATTACTCATATGTATTATTTTGCATGTTTTATTACACTTAATCACTAGTTGGTTAGATATAATGAAAAACTCTATTTCATTCTCTATGTTGTACACACTAGACACCATCTTCCAATTTATACACTAGATTGATTCCTTACTTTGTCTATAGTTGTGTAATTCCAAAGTGACCCAGAGCCATCTTACATTCCCAAGTTTCTAAGAGCCATTTTAGATCTCAAATTTTTTGAGTGGCCCAAATCCATCTTATATAGTTTCAATTTTAGATGCATTTACTACACATGGGTAGGCAATGATGGAGTCGTAATCTACTTGAGTTATTTATCCACCTACATGAGATGGTTAGACATACCATCAGTCTAATCCAAGTTATTCAGAGGTCATGATCCACCAAGTAGGGGTGGAAAATGATGGAGTTAAAATCAAATTGACTTCTTAAGCCACCCACACATTGGGTTTGAGTAATCCACAATCTCAGTTTAGGTTATTCATCAATTGATCACTCTCTACATGCACACACATATGATGTGTATGCAAAGGGAAATACAAGTGATCTATAAATAAATCTTAACTTAGAGAATATAATTCTACTTATACTTATTATTGTTGATATATTAGATATTTGGGCTCATGACCAAGATGGATCCAATAGACCTAGCCAAGGGATCTCTTACCATAATAATATCAATAAAGAGGGTTCCAAAGCCTCCAGTCAAGCAAAACTATGTAATAACCTTAACTAGGTCCTATGTTTTCATATTCACTATTGTAAAAATGATAAAATCAAATCAAATTCTAATCTAGTGCTCACCAAAGTTTTGGCATAAAGTAGAGGTAATAAAACATTAAAAGTAAACATGCATCAAAGACGTATACTCATTGTTGACCATTTTTACTACAAGTCAAAATGAGTCAACCCCTTATAGTCAAAAATTTTATATACAGACATATTATAATGTCATGGGTTTTTTCATGGTTCATTTGATGTAATTTAATGTCTTATTAGCCTTGGTCATAGTCTAATTTAGTCTTTATGTCATTTTGTGTCACTTAGGGTTCATATATGGGCCATTAATGAAAGTGATACAATTTTATTAGTTATAAAAGTGTTATAACACCTTATAAACATCCCTCATGTCATTACATATCATATTCCTTGTCAGGAATGTTAATACTAATAGAAACTTGTAGCTATTAACAAAAAATTAGGAAAACAAGTGAAAAAGAGGGAGTTTCAAATGTTGTATGGCCTATTAGAGAGAGTGGAATGTGTAAAAATCTTGTGTAATAGATATTAAGCTTCCCTAACTCCATTTCCATACTTTAAATTCTTTAGAAGTACCAAACATGGGATAAACCCATTCGATCTCTTCATTGCTCCACCAGGAAAGTAAAATTAGTCAATAGGTTTCTTCTTGGTACAATTAATAAGAGGAATTCTAGGTCAAATGCTATTGGTGGTAGATTCATTTTCATTTTTTTAGTTGGAGGAATGGTGGCCTATACTTTATGAACCATACTTAACAAGTTGATTGTCTGATTTTACATGTTAATCCCCATACCTTACATGTTTTGCCTTTATTTGAGAATGTTCATACAATCCAACAAATGAAATGGATTCAAGAAGATGTGAAACCCCTTCACATATGGTTTGCATATTTGGTTTCATGTTTGGAAGTATTTTTATGAGTTCAAACCTCTTAGGTTGTATGTGGATTATGCTATGGAGTTTGTAGTCAGGTTTCAATACTTTTAGGTCTCTTTCTCTGTAATGGCTTCAAATCAGTGTGTTATGATGTTTAATGCATTTTAGATTTCATGGCATCCTCCTTATTTCCAAACTCACTCTTTAATATTGGCATCATGAAGGTTTCTATCAAAATGTGAGACATCATCAGCTTGTTATTTACTTTCACTTGTAGTCATGGTGTGGGGTCCTAAATATGTTAATGGAGGTGTTAGGGAGAGCCCTATATCATCCTTGGTTATTTTTCCACTCTTATCTGATTTGGGACAGATTTTCAAGGTAACCATAGGTGTGAATAATTAGTAGACATATATACATTTAGGGCTTTGGTCCACTATCTACTTAAAAGTATTCCATAGGCATTGGGAATGTCTACTACTTGAATATCAATAAATTGTTACACTTTGGGTTCACTAGCCAACTACATGTGTACATTTAATAGTTCCCCTATGACTTTGACCATTGACTTGGCCAATTAGGTAACCACCCTATCAAACTTGATTAGAGTCAATCCCAATTTCTTGGATATTCTTACAGGCATGATATTGGTTGAAGCCCCATAATCTAGGAGGCAATTATGGAGGTTTTTACCAAATATCCTGATTGTGAGAAGGAATGGGGGAATTTTACCTTGGCTACTTGCATGGTTATATTTCCACTATTAGCCTTAGGTGGCTTCCCAAGTTTTCTAGATAAAAACTCTAATAATAAGTCTCTTTGTTTAGTACTTTGAGTTAACTCATACAAGGTAATATGGGCCTTGATTTTCTTCATGCCTTGAACAATGTTATAGCGAGTCTTACTTGGTGAATCAATACTAGGCTTCGAGGAACTTCCTTTGGGTGGATTAGAGTCATTCCTTGAAGTAGTGTCAAAATCGGTCCCATAGCTATTAGGAGGAATTAAAGTGGTCAATGGCTACTTTTGTTCCCTATTCCTTAGAGGGTGTCTTCAAGAATTGTTGAAATGCTTGAATCTCTTCAGGAATATTCTCAGGTTCATTATCTTCTTGAAAATGGAATTGGAATGTTTCTACCATGTGGACCTGGTCTGAAGAATTGGAACCATAAGCATTTGTATCACTATCCTTGTTAGGGACCACTTCAAATGTATCTAGTTCTTATTGGAAAGATTTAAGGGCTTTGCAAAATTTAATGAAATCAATCTCACCATGCTTAACAGTAGGATGCACTCTATAGTAGTTAGGCAAAGCAATGTCTTTGAGATTAATTTCTATGGTTTTGTTACTAGAAAAGGGTTCATTAATATTTTTGTTGTTATAAATGCTATCATTATGAAACCTATTTCCTAGTCTACTAAATTTTTGGAAAGTAAATTTCCTTCCATAACTTTCACCAGTATTACCAACTTATTTTTACAATTGGAGAAAATTAGTGCTAAGTTTTTGAACCATCTTTAATATAGACTCATTCTCACTCTTAAGAGTCTTAAAATTATAGAACTAATTATTTATTGAACTAGGAGTGGGTGTTAAGGCCTTTTAATCATTAGTATAAGATTCATTAGTAGCTTGGTGACTCAGGAATCCCAAATTTTGATTGAGAGCAACATAACTAGTAGGCAAAATGTTTAGGGTTGGGATTTGATTAAGAGATAGAGTGTTTTGGTTATTATTTGGAAAAAGGTTCAGAGTAGGAATTTATGGGTTAACATTGGGAATAAAGTAAGTCATTTGGCCTTGTGGTTGTATTTGATCACTGATAACCATTACCTCAAAATAGGCTTGGGCTAATGAAGCTATAACTTGGATAGATCTCTTTAGAAATATAGAATTCATAGGATCTACTTCATCCTTTTAGATCCCTAGGGTTAAAACATCATTAGGTTTGTAAGGTTCCATAGTCCTACTATACATTTTTTGGAATTTGGCATTAAAAGATCTTATAGGCTCACTATCATCTCTTTTTATGGTTGTGAATTGATGATATATGACATAATGACTCATAATATTACCAAATTGATCAATGAAAATGGTGTTAAAATCATTCCAGGAGGTAATGCAGTCATTAAGTAAATTGAGGAACCATTCATATGTTGCATCTTTGAAAGTAAATGGAAATAGTCTACATGCTACATCATCATGTATGACATTTAATAACCTCAAAGTATATTTAAAATAATTAACATGTTCCTCTATAGTTGTAACACTAGTAGGACTAAATATGGGCAAATATTTCTCAAAATTACATGGTAAATCATGGACTATCCCTTATACATTAATGGGGGAACAACCTAAACAAGCCATACCTAGATGGAGTCTAAATTCAAAGGTCCCTTGAATAGGAGAAGTGGGTGAAGAATTGGAAATTCTTCATCTACCTTTATCATGCTTAATTCTTTGATGACTGTGTATCTCAAGTAAAGGCTCTCTTGTTTTTTAGCATGATCTAGTGTGAATTCTAGGCAATTCTAGTTTGAAGATTTGGCATCTTGTTTTGAAATATGGTGTATCAAGTTAATCTTTACAAGAAGCAAGGACTATACATGCACACTAGGCTAATTCTACAAATATCTACATAAAAAATTACAATGGACATCAAATTTTCATAAAGGTAGCTTGAGGATGCATCTTATTGTGTAAAGATAATTGATCTTTACAAGTTTGAGTTCGAGATGAACCACAATTTGCAATGGATTTTTTGATCTTCGATTAGAATAAGCTTTTCTAATTTCAAATTCTATATATCTTTAAATTCAAAGCTATATTTACCATAATTATCAATTATTTATCAAATAACTATGATATTTTCCTTAAAAAATCATAAAGATATGTCATAAACCTCCAAGATTGCCAATATTTACACTATAGATTAAAGATATATCTAAAGCCGTAAAGATGACACTAATTATTAGTTAATTAGCATTAAGGCCCTCATTCTAGCACCAACAAATCTTCTCTTATTGATTCTTCTAAATGTACCATAGGTGCTTTCAGTGTTCAAAAAACAATACTCATTTTAGAATTTAAGGCATGAGTTATAGGTATTTGGAAATTATGATGCCTATGGTGAAATAGCAATAGAGAAAAGTAGACTATTCTACAAATTTATATTATTCAGTGGTTGGGAGCCACCTTGGTTCAACCTTTTTTGATAGCTACTTAGTCAAATATTGATGTTATACTAAACTAAATGGATATTTACAGTGAGAATTAAGCTATAGTGAAGATCTTTGTGAAAAAAGGAAAAGAGGAGAGGGTAAGCCAGAAAGGAAACAAATGTGAATGCAAGTCTTTACCTCAAACATTATGACAAAGTTTTATTTTCTTAAATGTACATCTAAACTAATTTATAATGTCAAATAGCTAAATCTCAAATTCCATCATAAACCAAGCTAATTTCTAAGGATAAATTGAAATTAAAAGTAAAAACTAGCTTTACTTTTAATATTTGGTTTCTATATCTAAATAATTGATGCACATCTTTGATATAGGAAAAATTAAAGTGAAGAAACTCATGATATTTCCAACTAACCTAACATAACATAGATTAATAACCCTATAAATGAGTTAATGTAGTTTAAGAATTAAAGAAACCATTCAAATTTAAGATCCAGACAAACAATTGAGAGAAAAGCTACAACCAAATAGACAAGCTTTACAGAATTCCTTTAGATATATTAATTGGTGTGAGTATACAATTTTGATCCAAAATCTCTCCCTTTACAAAATGGTAACACTACCTATTTATAGAAAACATAGGTGGTGTACTAGTCAATTCTTAAGATACATATGTTTACATTAAGGACAATTGTCCTTGTATGATAATTATATTATAAACATGACCTTCTATGTTGGACTGAACTAAAATAATATATGATAACAAAATAACATATAATTATACAATAGAATATTCCATTTTTACAAAATGTATCAAGAATTATAATGTATAAAATATTCTATTCAGTTAGTGGTGAGCTTCCTAGCTATCATTGATATAGGATGTCCTTATCCTTAGTATGTTGTTTGTTGACCATCTCAATATCTACTGTAGGATTCATCAAACATCCATTTTCTTGATCTACATTTTTTCAAATTCTTTGTCATTCCTCAACATGGACTCCTTAATGCTCTAGGCCTTTGTTATCCTCTATCCTAAATTAAATATGAGATCCATTACTCTATGGTTATCACTGTTGGATTAGCTATGGATTCTCCATTTTATCTCCTAGATGCTGGCAGTGGCTCTTTTCTTGAACTCTTCATCATCAATCAACCCCATATCAATGGGTTGTGAAGGTTTTATCAACATTATTCCCTAGAATTTCTCAATCCTACTAATCAAAGCTCCATCCTCTGTTATGATCTCATTGACATCATTGTGCCATGTGCTCAATTCCTTTACCTTGTCAACAATAATGCCTAAGATGGAACTTAAGTGTCCCAAACTAATAGTCCTCAGGTCTAGGATATATCTCTTTGTTTATACATATATTGGTCCTTTGAAGCCTGCCACTGAATGACCAAAGCCTTAACTACTTGAGATTTTTTCATTAAGGCATCATCTTTGAGCTTCATGTCCTTCAAGGCCTCAAAAATATCAAAGGACTCACCAAACATATTTATCATTTCATTAGGAATAGAGAGGATGGCTTATCTCTCAAGGTTTTATTTCTCCATCCTTAAGTTGGTAATTTGTTGCTTCAATCCCCTAATTCTTGCCATTTCCTATGATGATTGGGCTCTAACCAAGCTCTCCACATCCTCCTGATGGATGGAATGTTCTCCTAGTCCTTGTCCTCTAATTGGAGTTAGGGCTATGAACTCTTTAGTACCCACCACAACTTTCTTTGTGGTGATCTTATCTAATCTTATGGTATCTGGATTGAAGAAAATGGTAGTGGTAGGCTCAATTCCCTAGGTGGATTTTGAGATTTCTATTTTCATTCCACTGGATTTTATAGGAGTATCCATTCTCTTACCACTAGCTCATTATGCTTCCACTATTCTTCTCTCTTCTTACTCCATCATTTATACAATCTAGGTATGAAGGTCCTCAACAATGTTGATACTTTATGTTAATTCCCATGAATGGGCCATAGTAGGAACCTTTTGTAACTTCCCATATATAAACCAATCAAGAATGACTAGCCCATGAATGGGGAATTCATCACTAAATAAATTTATTTCCTAGATTAAGTATATAAAGGGGAGCTTTATCCTTTTTAAACTAGTGGATACAAAGGCCAACTCAGCCTTCCTCTTTCTTTGGATGGGTGTTATGACTAAATCTAGTTCATGTTCTCCCCCTTTCTCTTTCTCAGCATCTTCTAATTGTACAAGGGACTCTACAAGTTGCCCTATTTGGGTAGTAGGGTCTTCCTCTATTTCTTCCTTATCTAACCCATAAACTTCTTCAAGATCCTTGAAGACTTCCTCCATTGTCTCATATGTCTCAAGAGCCACTATGTCTACATGTTCCATTGAAGATGGTGGTTGTTGTGGAGGACCTAAAGGTAATGTTCCCTTCCCTTATCTTTCCTTCAATTTCTATTTACTAAGGTCCTCAAGAGGTGGTAAAATAGCCTAAGGAGCTACTCATGATGGTGACACCTCTACTTGTGAAGATCCTTGCAATGGTCTTAAGGTAGAACGAAGTAAATGATATTGAATAGGGTATATTTATAAAATGTCCTCTATTGGCTTATGCTTATGTGTCAACCTATGCTCTAGTTTGGCATTCAACTCTCTCAATCTTGCCAAAACCTCCTCAAAACTATTTTCCCTAGTGTAAATGTGGTCAAAAACTCTATGTTGATGCTCATATACCTATTTGAACATCTTCTTGTCTTTCAAATGTTTCTTTACTATTCTTTTTGGGTCCCACATTCTAAGTTCATCCATTTTGAATATAAAGGCTCCTCGTTACCTAGACATGATGTACATTTGATTCTAATCTTTTAGTGTGGTCCTCCCAATTATAATAGGGAAGGGATGGAGTAGGTCATTCTTCTTTTCTTTGCAAAACCCATCAATCCCATTGATGAGCTAGAAGGTAATTTATTGCTCAGCAAGCTTGGGTGGCATGTAGATAGGTAGTCTAAAAGGTGAGGACATGGTTTCCTTAGTCCTTATCAAGGTGCATTATAGACACAAACATACATCCCCTATCATATCTAGATATCTTTTGATTAGGGGTTGCATCCTAGGCATGTGAGAGTCAGTGATAGCCTCAACCAAGGGGGGATAAATGCCATCACAAATAAATTGTATATGGTTTCTATATTTGAAAATATGGAGTTTTGAGTAATGGTGGGAAACTAAGGTTATGCTACTAGGAGACCAATTATTTATATGGGGTAACTTGGTGGAGGCTAGCAAGGCATCAAGCAGGTAGGACATCATGAAAAATTATTTGTTGTTTTTTCTCTTGATGGTTGTGGATTGCCTACCAAGGTGGATACTTAGCATTTCCCTAATAGGAGGGGTGAGTTGTTATTCAAATAGGAAGTATACATATGAAACCCAAGTAGTGTTGACATAGGTAGTTTTGGTAGCTACATATATTCTATTTAGTAAGCTCATAATAACTCTAATCCCTTGCCTAAATTGTGTAATTAGAGTTCTAAATTGGAAGTCTTTGAAACTAAAATTTCCTTGATTGAGCCAATGTCTAAGGATGGTATTTAGGTCATTTTTGGTGGTCCAATCCTTAATTGTGGGAAAATCCACATGGGACTAAGGGAGATTATAGTAACCCTCAAAGGCTACAAGGGAAATATAAGCTACTCTCTTGGAGGTTCCATCCCTAACAATCTAGTACTCATCTACTCTATAATCAATAAAAAGAGGAGCAAACACATCTATGTAATGAATTACCTCTAGTTTGGTAGTCATATGGTGGAGACCAGCCAATTGGACTACTACTAAGTCCTTGTATCTCATGTTGATTACTTTAAATTTCCACTTGTTTTGTGTGAGGGGTTGTATTTCATCAATGGTGAAGAAAAGCTCAGACTATTTTTTGCACTCATTGTTCAATTCCTCCTTATCCAACTTTGTATCTTTGAAAAATCTACCCAAATAGTCCATGTAAAGGTAGATTTCAATATCTTCCTACCATTGTGGCCTTCCTACTACCATGAATTCTTAACCCCTTGAAATTCTTAGCACTGACTTGATAGAAGCCTCTGGATTGCTCTTTTGTGCTTGAAATCAATTAGCAAGTTTGAATTGTAGTTTGACCATTCATAATTTCCCTTTTTATGTATGTTTTAGGTCTTTTTGGAACTTTAATGGAGGAGGTGATTGGGATTAAGGCTCGCTCATGTCTCAAGATCTGATTGAGACTTAATTTTATACCTTTGCATTTCCAAGTGGATAAAATCTGAGTTCTACCATCTTTGCCCATGTGAATATTATGTGGCCTCCATTTGGCTTCTTTTCAGAACAATTTTCATATTTATCAATGTGGGAACTAACCATTGGCCTTTTAATTCTTCCTTTTGTTTCACACCATCAGATCAAGATCCATGACTTAAACATGAACTGTTGATTACAATCTTGGGCCTTTTATCTTATTGGTCATTATGAGCTTCTAGTCCCATAATTATGTCACCTATCATATTATCAAATAATTGATCCCCTCTTTCTAAGATCACTTCACATTTTGAGCCCTCAGACCTTCTAACTTCTACTTGAAAATATTGCATCATTGGATCCAATTGGTATGAGCAAGTAGAGGTCATTGAATCTTATAAGGTGCACGATGATTATGTTAGTTTGAGGGTCCAATAAAGACTTAGGTTAAATAATTTAGCCTAAGTTTATTCAAAAAATAAGTACAAGACCCATTAAAACTTGAAACATGCCCCCTTTTCCTAGGCAAAAATATTTATTTAACTTAAATTTGATGATCTTTCTCACGTCATAGGTGTCCTTGTGGAGGCCAAATAATGTGAGCATGAATGTCAAATTTAATTTCATGAATTCGTTATGGTCTAATTCAAGAGTACCAAATGGCATCTTTACAAATATTCCCAAGGTCATAGACTCAATGCCTTTCATCAGATCAAAAGAGTGATAGTTGTTGGATCAAGATTTGAGGCTTTCCATGTGATTGGCTATGTTAAATATGTGGGACCCTTGTTGATGTAGTTAGGTGTGAGAGGTTACCACTTAGAAACTTCATGGAGATTTGACCTTTCAACCCTTGGCTTGCATCATTGGATTGAACCCTATGATGAAGTATAGATCATTGAGTCTCCCTTAGTCATCCATCATTTATTCAAAACACATGATCGAGCATGGGTGGTTGGATCCTACAATATGCATGATGTTTAAGTTAGGACCATAGGTTAACAAGCTTAGGATAATTTTTTATTGTAAGGTCCCATTCATATTAATAAATACAAAGGGATCTTAGGATAAAACTTAGGCTAATTTTTTTAAATAAAAAAAGGGGTTTTAGCTTAGGAAGTTAGAAGGGGGTCTTGCCGAGGGATTCCACAAGGTGGTTAGGATAAAATGAAGATATTTAAAATTATAGTGAAATACTTATTATTAATTTTACATTAAGGTTTAGTAACATTAATAAATGAGACTAAACTTTAATATAAAATTAAGCTTAGGTCTAAAATATTATTTTGAATATTCCTGCCAAATGATTCCCTCTCAAATTTTGAATTCAAATTTTGAGGGTTCCATACCTAGGGTTTTAAACTCAAGCTTTATCAAGAAGGGACCAAGGTTAAGATTTATAAAACCACTTCTAGCAAGACTTTGGTGAATCATTGCTTGGTAAAAACTAGTATTTTCCCTAAAACTTGCATTGCTTACAAAACCAAGTGAAATGTTATAAGTATTAAACACATTAGGGTTTAAATGAAAAAAGGTGACCTTATCATAATGGATGATCTTCAAATTATACTAAAACTTAGGAGTAAGGCATTATTGATAACAACAAGGTTTAAAACATCTCATGGGCCCCATTTTTTAGAATTAGGGGTATGTTGGCCCCAACAAGGTGATGCCGGGAATATATAGTGAATCATTGATGTCACCACAATCAAGTTGTATGTTAAATTTTACATTAATATAAATAATGGAATAATCTTAGACCTCAATTTTGGAAGTATAACTCAAACTAAAGATATAAAAACTCCTTAGAGTAAGTCATATGCTGAGAAACACCATAATATATAACCCAATTATCTGTAATAGGTGACTGAGATCTCCCAACAACATTAAGTGTGTTGACATGATAATTGGAAGGAGGTGGAATGGAGATAGAGATATTTTGTTTTTTAACTACATCCTCTAAGGCTTGTATTCTCTTTCAACCCCTATCTCTACATGACCAGTCCCCCCATAAAAGAAAATGAAAGTCTAGACTTATTCTTGGACTTAAAACACTCCTTAGGTTTAGATTTATTGTACTTGGGTTTAGTTGCACTCTAATATGGATAAGGAGTGGTTTTAGGTTTACTTTTTGATTTTATCTTACCCTTAGGATGAGATGATAATAAGGCATTTTGAGAGGTGGAAGACTCAATGTTAAACAATATGGATTCTTCCCTAATAAGCTTTCATAAAACAATTCTAAATTAGGGATTTTGAATGTATCACCTAACACATTCATGCTATAGAAAAAGGTATAAGCAAAGATTTTGAACAAGCCTTTTAACTTGGACATAATTAGGTAAACACACTCTTTATCTTTCTTATATCTTCCAATCATATTAAATTATGTCAATAAGTGCTTGAACTTAGTAAGATAGTCTATAATGGATGGAAAATCTTCATTATTGAGAGAAATGATATCTACTTCAATCTACATGGATCTCATGCGATCCATATTACCAAATAAACCCTTCAATTTTACCCATATTTTGAAATAAGATCACATCCTTCCAATGAAATAAATTATTATTTCTTACATAAGTTCATATCAAACCCATACACTCATCAAATTTTCATTGGTACTAAAATTTATCATATTCTCTAGTGAACATTGGTTTTGTTTCATTCATTAAGGCCCATAATCCTTTTAATGGTTGTTTCTATTCTTGGTATCCATGTTTGGTAATTATGTGTTGTTAATATCTCACTTTGATCTAATGCAGAAGAACAAACCATTCTAAAAAAAACACTAAAGAGAAAGAGGATGAAAAAAGGTTTCACAAATTAGCACCGAGACAACCACCCAAAATATTTTGTATTGAGCCTCCCCCCTAAAATATTAGTATTTTATGTTTTAGTGAATTTATAAAAAAAACAAATAGATCAGGTAAAAAAACATCACTTGAAAAAGTAATACTTGATTTCAAGTTATCAATCAAAATATATAGTTTTAGAAGTTTTCCTATCATAAATGGGTCAAAAATAAAAATTACATCAAAATTATTAAATAATTGGAAAATAAATGGAAACTTGAGATGAATAATGTTCCTATATATTACCTTAAAATTGATGTTTGCATGAACATCATAGTGCTAAAGTTGCTTAGCCTAAATTTGATATTTGTATGGACATCACCATAGCTCACAACTCGAATAAAACATAGGTGCACTATAGGTTGAGATAAGTATGCTGACAAAAATCTATGAATAAACTATTAATGATCTCAAAAAACCAAAAAGAATTGCTCACTTTCCTACCTGGTTCAGATTCCAAAAGGTGCCTCAATCTAGATAGATAACAACACACAAAAAAATCATATATTTTATGAATATGCCCAAGTTTATAGTCGATCATGGAGTTTTTATAGCTTTTGGATCTAATGATGAAATTTTTTCTACATAAAAATTCACACATCAAAAAAAGACCTCCAAACAATAATAAAAAACTATGGATATATGAAATAAAATATGCTCTTGTAGCTAATTCACAAATGAATTACTAAAACACCTTAATCTTTGATATCATGAAAAGAAAAAAAGTCAGATTGTTCTAAGCCACAAATATCTTTAGTTTTAGTAGAACATCACATTCATAAAAATAAGAATTTAAAATAAATTTAACATAGACTTACATATAGATATGCAAAAGAAAGAGTAGTAATATCATATATTATATCTCTAGTGCTTGTCAAATACAATGAATGTGTCTTACATATATAGGTAAGGAATATCAATCATAACTAAGAGATAAAGTTAAGAGATCAAACCTGGGACTAAGAGATAAATATCCCTAAAGGATAGAAATAACTAGAAAATATCCCCATAATATCTAAGAGATAAGTATGTAATATCTCATAATGTCTAAAATAAGATGAATGAAATTTCCACACATAAATGGGTGGGAATAAATAAATCACCTAGGTGAACATGAGCTAAGGTAAATGACCTACTCCAATAGATATATTTATTGAACTAAATGAATCACATGCCTAATTTTAGTTGATATCTACTTTTAGAATATAGTCATAATTATAAATTCACCCAAAAAATCTAACTACTCATCCCTTTATTTTACTTAATATATTTAGTATATGCCATTTGTCAAATTATTGCAATCAATTTTACTTTTTTACATTTAGATGTATGCTTGAATGTCATATATTAACATCTAAGTTAATCTACAAGTTTCTATCCTACCATGGTTAGTCTTGATTGCATTAATTCAAATTAGAGTAAAATACTTATTAGTGTCACATCATTGGTTACCCTTAATAGTCTAGTGCATCCAAAAGTAAGTGTTGGAAATCCAAAAGCCATTGATATCTAAATGAAATCCATGAGTTGGAAGAAGAGGAAATATGACAAAATCAAGTAGCTGAAATTAGTTTGAGAGAGTTGTAAGATGTTGTAGGATAGTTAAAAATAAGTGAAGGAAAAACAAATGGTTGGTTGAGAGTATATCTTAAAAAGAGATAAAAATTATTAATTAGGTCATATATGTGGTTTCTTTAGCCTATGGAAATCCCTCAAAAAGTGTATTATATCCTTTAATTAGAACATCCTCAAAGAAAGTTGTAGATGTTTTCATTGATAGGAAATCTTAGTATGTTGGTTATGATCATAAATAATGGTATTTAACATTAAACCAGTGGTTCATCCTCACATGATAAAGGATCATAAAATCAAATCAAAGGCAAAAGAGGAAAGATGGGATGAGCGAATTATGCATTCTTATAAATAATAATGTATCTTTGAAGTTTGATGTTTGGATGATATTTCTTATTGGGCCTTAGTGCCTTGTACTTGGTACTTTATTCTAAGATAAATGTTGAAACTAGTTTGATTTTCTTCTATTATTTTTTATCAAGGTGTACATTCATAGCACCCAAATTTTTAATCGGGCATATATCATTTTTTTAATTCAAATAATTATACTATATGCTTTCAATACATAAACGATTTATAGTGGCGTATATAAATAGAATATAAACATATTACATAACATTATGTATATATGAAATATTTACAAATCATAAGAACTATAAAATATAAATGTAAATATACCACATTAAATTTTGGTTTTTTTAGACCTCCAAACCACACTATTACTTTAATTATTTTGTGCATAATAATAAAGTAACCATGAATACTGAAATAAAACTATGTAGACACCTAAAGTTTGTCACAAGTACTTTATTATGTCATTTTTGGTCATTTTCTATTTTGACACTTTGGCCTATCTTAAATGCATGTGAAAACCTTTTATTTTATAATATGTCATATGTCACTTATATAAAAAATTTATTAGTTAAAAATACCTTACGCATATTCTTGGGTGGACCTAAAACCAAAATTTTACACATTTTCTTAAGGGTCAAAACTATCCAATTTGGGTCAAGTTTGGAAAATGTTCCCAACCCCTATGGAATGTTTATGACCCTTGTACTCTAATGGTCATATTTTAAAAATTAACCTTCCTTTAATTTTTACTCCATGTTTTTAGGATTCCAAACTTATGGTTTACACTTTTGGATTATTATAAAATAACATTCAATTCACTCATTATTCAACTTGGAAATTTCAATACATAGGCACATTTACACTGTTTGACATTGAGCAAAACTTCCCCTATTCTTCCCAATTCTAATCTTAAGCATTAAATATAGTCTTCAAAAAATTCACAAGTCTATTTTACTCATCCCAAAGGAAATCATGATCAAGTATTCAATCCATCTCTAGGATCCTTAATATAGTCAAAGGAGAAAAATTGTACAAAACACTTTAACTAGGAGAACTATGTGGGATTGAATTACCTCTTTGGAGTATTGGATAAGTAGGTAGCACTCACTCATTATGGGTGTTATTAGGGCTATCTCAAATCAATTACACTCTAATTTTGTTATATTTTCAAGTTTTTAATAATTAAAAGCCCTAATAAAAGTTTCCACCTTGGAGAAATTATTTGTATGCCTTCTACACACTCTTGAAGGTTAAATTTGTTCACAAAAACCTAGTTCTATTTGTCACACATGATTGTACATATATACCTAAATCTAGCTCAAAAGTGATAGATGGTCTTGACCTTCCTCGTCCTTCCATTTCTATTTCTAGTTTTATGCATAATCTATTTTTATTTTTAAGTTTCAGTTTCATGTCGGTTAAGACAATAAATTTACAAAAAAATCATCTAGGTTTATCTTTAAAATTCACAATTATTCTTATTAAAATCATTTTTTAATTTGTTGAATTCAATTATTTTATTTCAATTTTATTATCAAAAGTACATTTTTAGCATTCTATTATATTCTAGTCATTTTATCATAATTAGGGTTAATTACCACATTATTTTAAATTTTGGTAAAACATATTGGTGAACTCAAGTTATTCATACACCTTTATTTTGATTAAACATTTTTAAACCCTAAGTTTCCCTTAGGATTCCAACCTTGTAGGGTTTCAAAAAATAATTCCTATGGTTTAGACAAATTCATAAATATTTGAAACTAAAGGAATTTCCTTTAGACCTTTGATCTAAATCTAATGCTTAAATAATATGCTTTCAACCTCATAAATAATAACTAACACTAAAAACATTTTATTTTAACCTCAAATGTAATATTTGTCATTGAAAGTCTCTTCTTTTGACCTTGGATTTCATTATAATTTGTTTATCGCAATACAAAAAATCCTCTATTGTTTCTAGCATTCTAGTTCTGACATTGATTGTAGAATTTTTATAGATTCACACTTTTACTTTTCATATTCATTATTAAAAATCTATTGATCTTTAGATATCTTTTTATAATATAAAAAATGTATGTATGATTAGTTATATTAAGGTAAGAAAATATTCCTTCTATTACATCAAACCATACTCAATTCCTTCCACCTCCTACCAAGCCAACCAAAGGGTATGATATTTTAGATCAATTAAAATATACCCATAGCAGTATTTAGCTATTATAATGACTTCAAACAATGCCTATATATAGGGATATTATTTATGTAACATTGAAATAAACCATGGTTACAAATGATGGGAGCCTCCTTATATCTCTTATATTGTTAATACAGTTAGATGGACATAATAAATAATCTCATTTTAAAATAACATATAACTCCCAAACATATAATAGATGCATACCTTCAATTATATATTCAAGTAAAAACTCATAATAAGGTGTTCAAAAGGACCTTAGTGGATAATGGATCAGGTTAAAATATTTGTAACATATATTTCCTCAAATTATTGGGAATAGAAGATAATGATCTTATTCATTCTATTATGAATGTTTGGGGATTTGATGATATCCCATGAAAAGTCCTAGGATAAATTACATTCCTTGTTATAGTGAGTCCATGAATATTAGATATAATTTTTCAAGTTATGCCAAATGATCTAAATTACAATATATTCCTAGGAATACCATGGATTCATGAAATGTATGTTGTGAATCCATTCTTCATGAGTGTCTAAATTTCATTTATAAAGGATACATTTACAAATTCCCATTAGATGAAGATCTATTAAAATATTGTGTGATGACACAAATTGAGGATCACTATATTCCTTTCATGCAACTACATATGCAACATTCTAAATCAATTGGTCCATCAATTACATCTAATGCTCTAATAAAATATACACCTAATTAAAATTAATATGGTTTTGGGTTTACATATTTATAAAAAAAAAAATGGGATACATAGGATAAGGATTAGGAACATGTGCTCAGTATATTATTGAGCCTATTTAAGTACTTAAACTAAAAGGATAATGAGGACTAGGTTATTTTGAATAATTAGGGCAATCAAAGAGGAAACATCCACACCATTTAGCATCTATACACAATTACTCAAATCATAACCAAATAAAATGCAGTAAGATCATTATGGATCATCGTTGTTGTTGTTATACCCATACATGATAGATGTTAAAAATTCATCGGAACTTCCAACATTGGATGAATTTTATAATGACAAATTTGTCCTAAAATATTTTAGTACATATGAGAATCTCCTTCCATTCCACCATAATAATATGTTTCCTCGTACTATTAGTTCTCATGCATGTTTTGTATAAACTGATGAATCTAATATACAAGTCCAACTTGATGGTCTAGATATTATTCCTACAAGACCCTAAGGTGAAGATAAATTAGCTTTAATTAATGAATAAATAATGAAATTCAATTTTGATATGTATAAAAATTCACAACCAATTATATTAGTAGTTGTATTATTAAAAAATGAAGATATAGATTTATAATTGGTTTTACAAGATTGTCCATAATTATTCACTTGGGCTTATTCAAATGTTCCAAGCATAGATCCTACAATAGCCATGCATAATATAATATTATATCCTAATACACAACCTATGGAAAAAAATTAAAATATTCATCCTAAAGTGGCATCATTAGTCAAGAAATAAATTAAAATTATATTTAAGGCATAATTTATTAGATCTATTGATTACCCTTCATTGGTATCCAACATTTTTCCTATTTCCAAACCCAATGGAGATATCAAATGTTGTATAGATAATCAAGATTTAAATAAAGATTGTTCAAAATATAATTTCCTTTTGCCAAATATTGACATTATTGTAGATTCTGTAGTTGGAGATTATATGTTATCATTTATGGATGTATTTATAGGATATAATAAAATTAAAATCAACCTTGAAGATAAAAAAAAAAATTATCACCTCTTGGGGGAAATTATACAATAAAATCATGCCTATTAGATTAAAAAAATTAGGGCTCTTTATCAACATTGTAATACACATATTTTTCATGATTGCATACATAAGATAGTAGAATATTATTTTGATGATTTTTTGTAAAAAATATGAACAAAGATAAAATCATGATATTGACTTATAACATAATTTTGATCACTTTTATACATATAGTGTATGCTTAGATCCATATAACTATGTCTTTAACATCACTTATGGACAGTTATTATAATACATCATATCTCAAGGAGTCATTAAAGTGGATCCTAAAAAGGTAAAATCTATTTTAGACATGCCTCTACCAAAAGGGTTAAATAAATTATGATCTTTACAAGGAGAAATTTTAGAAATTAGACATTTTGTGGCTCAACTTATTGATAAAACATAACCTTTTATGGCCTTGATAAGAAACACACTAAGTTTTAATGGGAAGACAATTGTCAAAAAAGTTTTAATGCTATCAAAGAATATTTATTGTAGCCACCTATACTTATGCCACTATCCCTGATAGCCCCTTAATATTATACACCTCTGATATTGACCATGCCTTAGGGATATTTTGGAAAAATATGATGATGATATGAGGGAACATGTGATATATTACATCAATCAATACTTTGGAATATTATGAAAATAATTATACCACTATGGAAAAAATATGTCTTGTATTAGTTTTTGCCACATAAAAGTTATGACATTACATGTTATACAATGGGACATGACTTATCATAAATTGTGATCCTATAATATTTATAATGTCAAAATCACATTTATTAGGAAGTATTTCCAAATGGGTCATACTACTCACAAAATTTAATTTAAAATTTATTTGGCATAAATTAGTAAAAGGACAAGTTATTTTAGATCAATTAGAAATAACTCCATTAGAGGACACTCTACCAATTAATGATGATTTTAAAGATGATTTCACTCCTTATAATATTGATGATAACATTTAAACAATTTATTTTGATGGATACAAATCACCACATCTGTCAGTGTTGGTATTTTATTCATCAAAACTCAAATTGAACCTATGTCATTTGCCTGTCATTTAGTATTTTCCTACATAAATAATATTGCATAAAATAAAGCACTACTATTGGGATTATACACAAAACATACATTAAAAATTAAATATTTTAAGATATACATAGATTCTAAATTAGTATTCATAAAAGTAATAAATAAATACCAAAAAATGAATAAAATTTAATTTCTTATAAATAATTGGCATAATGATTAATGACACATTTGGAATATGTTCTCATAGAAAGCATATCTTGAAAAGACAACTAACATGTAGACACTATGACTAATGTATCTTTTATAAATAATATTGATATTAATGTTTATCATGTTATTTTTATTATGAAATGTTTACAATAATCATATATGTGTATATATATATATATATATATATATATATATATATATATAACACAAGTGGAATCCTTATAGGTTCTTACAGTTACTTGCAATGTAGTTGATTAAAAATGGTACATTGAGATATAACTTTTTGTAGCAATAAACCATACCATAAAATGATATATGTAATTAAAAATGTAAATTAAAACATGATGATAATTTTATGTTCTTATTCATGGGTCTTTATTTTTAAATATCAGTCGATGGAAATTTAATTAGATGCTTAAATTATGAAGAAGCTAACATAGCAATCCTTAATGTGTATGCTAGTGCATGTGGTGGTAATTTTAAATATAAATATATGTCTCAAAAAATATTATGAAAGGGTTACTATTGGCTTAAAATGGAACATGAATGATATGAATATGCAAAACTTTGTTCATAATGTTAAAATCATGGTAACCTTCATCTCAATCCATCATATGAATTGATTCCTATTATTTCACCTCGACCATTGTCACTATGGGGTTATGATTGATTAGAAAAATAAATCCATAATCATTAGATGGTAATAATTTTATCATTAGGTCCACATAATACTTCATAAAATGGTCTAAATCCATACCTTTGCAATCCACTGTATGTGAAAAAATATATATCAATTCTTAATGACACATATGATTTCAAGGGTTGGAATTCCATTAGATATTATCAAAAGATAATGTATCATCATTTTTAAAAAATAGTTAAATATTTTGTGAAAAATATAAGATTAATCACACATTCTCAACACCATATTATCCACAAGGTAATGGTTAAGCATAATCCACATAAAACTCTTGTTAATATCTTAAGAAAAATGGTTTCAAAGCATGAAATAGATTGGCACAATCATATCATTTATGCACTTTAGTCATATCATACGTGTGTGTGTACACTGATAAAATCCACACCATACTCTCTTGTTTGTGGCAAAGAATTAATATTATCTCTTCAGTTAGAAATTTCTTCTTTATATGTATCCCTTAAATATATAATTAAAGATAATGAGTATTGGTAAAATATATTACATGAATTAGAAATGTTTGATGGTAAGTATATTCAAGCTATTAAACATCTAAAATTTTATCAAGATCGTATAAAAAAAATATGGGAAAAAGGATCACAATTGATAATTTCATGTGGGAAATCTAATGTTAAAGTAAAATAAAGGTGAATTCAAACCCAACTAGTAGGATTGATTTGTGATTACAATGAAATTTAGTACATGAGCTTGTTGGTTATCTACATAGGATGTAAAACCTATGAAATAATTTATGAATATCATGTATTTATGAAAATATTATATATAAAACATTTAAATAATTAAAAACCTAATTGTACATATATTTTTGAGTATTGCACCATATCCTACTTTTACTTGTAAATGATATCATTTGATCAATTATTATAATCCACTGGATATTATTGACTTATTTTCATTTTGACTTTTCTTTTTCATTTTAAAAATCTAAGTAGTCTAAAATAATGGTCAATTTTTCTATTTTCTATTTTATATCTCTATGTTTTCATAGCCTACACTAATAATCCTTCAATTATTTCCAAGGTCAGAACCATCCAGTAAAGGTCAGGAATGTTTGCCATTCTTGACCCTAAGTGGATTTATTTTTTTACACATATTTTTACTAAGAAACTAAAAATGAAGCACAAAAATCCTTAATGCTTATTTTTTTCAACTTTTTCAATCAGTTTCAGTATGCAAATAAATGTTTATTCATGCAAAAGCTTTCTCCTTCGATGAAACATTGATTATACATGTTGCAAACTTTGAAAAGTGAACATTTGACAAAATGAGGTTATAAAATCAATCCTCTACATACATTTTCCACATCTCCTAAAAATTTATTATTCACAACTTACATACCATAGGGACATATTGTTCATACATGGCGATGACATAATGTCTAGTACACACCTTACATTGACTCATGTCACATATTATTCAGATCCTTATCATTTATTATAATTTTGAATATTTTTTAACACTAATTTATGATATTTTTAGTTTTAAAATTTATAAAATTACAAAAAAATCAAATATGCAATAATACAAAAACATTCAAAATATTCTAAGTATCCAAAAATCAGTATCTGAACATGATTATACATATAATTTGCATCATTAGAATATGTTATTTATCTCATGAATAGTAGATATAATATTCTTTTTTATCACGTACATTTCACTGGTATTCATGAATGTTATTTAGGACATACAAACTTTAAATGTATAAAGGTGTTGGACATGCCTCTACTCATTAGCCTTCCTAAAATGGGGGCATCTTATCCACTAGTGATAGTATATGTAGGTGTTATCATTCTTAACTCATATTTTTGAGCTATATAATCTTTACAAATGTCTTTTATAACATTTTTATTTATAATTGTGTACATGGATATGTCATTTTATATTATATGATCACATTACATATGCATGTCTTAAACTACAATTTTGGTTATATGTTCCATTGATGTTATTTACTTGTACATAGTATATTACATCTTGCTTATCTATTTTGTTTGGCCCTTGACCCTTATGTAAAATTGTTTAAACATCTCCATGAGATATTTTTTTATGTTGTGTGTGACATTTGAACATGTTCATTTACTTTTGAACCTTGGCCCTATGTGGTGTGTGAGATTTAAACATATCCCTTATTTGTGACATCATTCATGTTCTTTTGTACCCAACTCTTCTATCTTGTCACATTTGAACATTTCCATTATGTGAGGCCTTTGGTCTTATTTTTATAACATTTTATTATTATTTTTGTGTGTTTATTGATCTTGTTAACTTTGATGAGTTCCATGATCCATATCATTCACTAAGATAATCCATAACATACTAACTTTATATTATATTTTATAAGATTTATTGATATACATTGATATAGGCCTTGCCTCTTATGTTACATACATGATTCAAATAACACATATATTAATATTATAACATTCCATATGCTACATAATTCAATGATCACATAATATTCTGCATGTTGTAGTTAACATTTATTTTGAGATGAGTGAATTTCAAGTTCAATTACCTCACCTCAAAAGGGGGGGACATTTTAGTGGACTTTTCATACATGAGATACTCCTTTTCAAGAGAAAAAAATAATTCTAGTAAAGAATACAATTTCAAAAGTTGCATAATGGGTCAAAATTGAGTCATCAACACAAATTATGGAGGCATATGCCATGCATATACACTCGCATTGCAAGATCAAATTATAAATTCACACATTTTTTAGTATATAATACAAGTTCATGTGCAATTTTTGAACAAGATTCATAATTTTCATCCACATATAGTTTAATATTCTATATTTATGAATAGGAGGATGATACAAGTTCATGCACATTATTTTATTTTTTGAATTTTCAATACTATTTATTAAGTTGTGGATAGGTTAGGAGCATGGACGTACTCCATTTTATTTTGATCATGCATTCAAGAACAAAGTTTAAATTTAATCTACAATATATATATATATATATATATATATATATATATATATATATATAGTGGTTTATTTAGTTTAAGTGCATAATGAATAACTTATAGGTTCAACTCCCTCTATAATTATATCTATAAATCCATTTTAGATTTCAACCAATTTCACATCTTGGGGTTAAAAAGACTAGTTGAGTTAAATTGAGGTTTATGTGTTATTAAATGGTTTATATTTTTATACAAGTGCAAATTAAATTTTGGTGTTTATCAAACTCAAATTTACCCATTGGTTTAACTAAGAAATAAATCTCTCTAATGCTTCAAAGAAGCATCATCTCCAAGTAATGTCACAAAAGTAATTGTGGTTTCACATATATAGGTGTATTATTCCCATGCTTTGATTTCACTTTCAAATTTTCAAAGTCCAAGAAATTTTCAAAGTTCAATCATTTTTAAAATTCAAAGTTAAAATAATTTTAAAATTTAAAATTTTAGTTTTCAATGGAACACAGTAACTACTTCATGTGTTTTGTAGGGTTTGCAAAACTATGATGCCTTGAATGATTAGATTTGTACCAAAAAGACATAAAGTGTATTACACACTAATGTATATCTCCCATTTAATATTGAATTTTCCATTTTATTATAAATGGAAAAAAACTTTAGAAACCTAAATTTGGTCATGAATACATGATTATGTCATTTTGGCCTTTTTCCATGATAATTAACTTGTGCACCTAATTCAGACCTTTTTAGACAAATTGGTATATCCTAATCACATTTTAATAACTTTTATTTTCTAATCTATAATCTATAATGTACATAAATGTTCTATCAATCAAAAATACCCCTAATCATCTATTTGGATGAACAAAAACCCCAAAAGTTGCATGTTTCCTTAAGGGGCAAAACCGTCCATCTCGAGTCAAGATTGAAAACATTCTTGACCCATATGTGATGTTTATAAACTTTATCTTATAATGGTAATATTTTAAAATTAAACCCTTTCTTTATTTTGATTCCATGTTTTTGGGCTTTCAAGTGCATGATTTGCCCTTTTGGATTGCTATAAAATAAAATTCAAGTCACTAATTATTCCACTTGGTAATCTCAATACAAAATCACACTTATACTACTATACATTGACCAAAGCTTTCCTATTATTCCTAGTTCTAATTTTATGCATTAAAATCATCCTTCAACCAAGTCATAAGTAAGTTTTACTCAACCTAAATCAAAACATGAATAAGTATTTGAGCCATCTCTATATGCCTTCATATAGTCTGAGTGAAATTTCACAAAGTAGTCTAAATGAGAGAACTATGTGGGATTGAATTCCATCTTATGAGTATTGGATATGTAGGAAATGTTTATTCATATTAGGGGTTATTAAGTTTAGCTCAGCCTACTTGTCCACTTTTTTCTATTTGTAGGTTTTCAATCATTGCAAGCCCTATTAGGGTTTACACCACATCGAAACTATTTGTAGGTCTTCCACACACTCCTAAAGGTTAGATATCTACATACAGACCTAATTCCACCTATCACACATGACTTTGCCCTTATTTTTCTATTTTATGTAGAGGGTCAAAACCATTTAGTTTAGGTCAGAAGTGGAAGATGGTTTTGCCTCAAGTTGGATGGTCTTGACCTTCCTCATCCTCAAGTCCGAGTTTTTGGTTTCTACATGGTTTGTTCTTTTTTTCATATTTTAGTTTCCTATAAGTCAACATAGTCAATTTATAGATAGAAATAATTAATTTTGTCTTTCTAATTCATAGTTTGTCTTATTTTATTTATTTTTACTTTGTTGAATTTAATTAGTTTCTTTCAATTTACTTATTGAAAATATATTTTCAACATTTTGTAATATTCTAATCATTTTATAGTAACTAGGGCTAATTACCACATTAATTCAAAAGTAGGTAAAACCCTATGGCATAAATATGTCTAAGATATAAATTTAAAATAGTAATAAAATATATTTGATGGCCAAAAATAGGAACACAAAATAATAAAATGACATTGATATGATATTTTTGACTGGTTATGTTGTTATGTGTTAATTTTAACTATCAACTATCATTAGGATAAATCGATGATATTCTATATCTATACACAATAGAATAAATGGGTTTTCAAATGTGTAACTTATTATTGTTGAGTTTATACCTTGATACATATTGTGTCCTATGTTTAGTTTTGATATATACAAAATGACACATTTTATTGCTTTCTATAAAACTAATGATTCCACCCATATGCATAATTATTTTTCTAGGGAAATTTTGAGATTTTTGGATTTCCACATAGTTAGTTTCTGATAGAGATATTAAATTTGTTATACATTTATATAGGACATGGTGGAATAAGTTGAATACTAAGCCATTGTTTAATTCAGTTTATCATCCTTATATGAATGAAAAACATAGGTAGTCAACAAAATCCTTATTTGTTTATTTCAATGTTTTATTGGAGGGAAGTTAGGAACATGGGGTTCAATTCTAACATAAACTAAATTTTCTTATAATAATTTAGTAAATAAGAGCATTTAAAGGACCATATTTTAGATTATTAATGGGAGTAATCCAAGAGAAGTCTAAAAATTGGATGACATTAGAGATGAAAGAATAAAGAGAGTTGAAGTGGAATAATTATCTGAGGATACACATGAGACAAATGCAAAAGTGCATAAATAGTTATAAAGAGGCACTACACAATACTAGAAGCACACAACATTGAAGAGAAGAGAAGTAGGCTATCATGTGGGAGAATTTTTATTAACACACTCAAGGAAGGAGGGTTTCCCAAAAGGAACATATGATAGGTTGAAGTAGAATATTATTGGAATGTGCATAGTGTTTCAAAAATAATCATGTAATGCATATGAGATTGAATTTATAAAGGCATATACTTTTATCCCATTTTCAATGTGTTATAATTTTACCCTTACAATGAAGGGAAATATAGTGATGAAAGCACAAGAAATTATTATAAATAATAGATGTTTGATAAAATGTGTGAAAATTTTCAATAAGGTACTTGAGTCTAAAATTATTAATAGGACACATAAAAATGAGTATAAATAATATCAGGTAAATTAGAAAGGCCAAGAAATTAAAAATGTGATATGTATAAGCACATAATAATCTTTTAAACAAGGAATAGAACTAACATATTTATTGTAAAGCATATGAATATAATATTAGGGTTTATTTCACTTGCCAAATTAGTATTATGCATAAGCGTTCATGTTCCTAATAAATATTACATCAATAAAAAATATTTAGATTATAAATAATTAGTTTAAGGTTGTGCACTATTTATTCCTTACACACAATTCTCTTGAAGTGTTTTGTGTAACCTTTGTGTGTGCACAAATATACTTTTGTGTAGTAATTTTAGGCATAACTTAGCACAGTTTATTAAAATGACTTAAAAACTTAATCATCTTGAAATTTTTTTGCAAGATTATTTAGAGGTCTATTTAAATTTTGTGCAATGGGTCAAAAGTTTCATGTAGTTAAGTGAAGTTGAAATAATGAGATGCAAGAGTATTAGTACAAAGATTTACCTTTAGAAACTTATGGTATCTTAAAAAGGTGTATTATAAAACCAAAAAGTGAATGAGAATGCTTTTCCCAAATTTTTATATTAACTTCTATGTGAAGACCAGTTATTTGAATGTTTCAAGTTTGGATTGAAAAGTGCAATCTCCATGCATTCTCTTTGACACACAATGGTCTTTCAAACCTTTTGAATTGTAGTGTGATATTATAAAACTAATGAGTACTTGACAAGTTGGAGAATGTAACTAAATGGAATCTAGAATGTCACATGATAGTGGTACTTGTATAACATCTAGAGGAAGAGTTGTTTTAAATTCCTTACATTTTCTTATATTAACATTGATATAATTGAATCTCATGCACTGATATGTTGTGAAGCATGGGGAATATATTATGTATTTAATGATTATGAAATAATCAGGTGATTTTTTTTAGCATTAATTTAATTAGGTGGGTCATATATATATATAAACTTAACCCTACACTTAAGAAGAGAGTTTGAGAGAGGTTAGAACTAGGGGCATATTCAGTGAAAGTTATCAAGTAAAAAATGTTGTAATATATGTCATATTGGAATTTTTTAAAGGACTATATGAGATTTTAATGTATTCAATTATATTTTACATGTGAGAAAGTTTTAATCCATTATTTGATTCAATAATTAACATTATTGTTTTATTTTTGTTAGTGCAAGATGCAAGTTAGTCTAGTGTTTGTGTCAAATTTTTTAGATGCATAGTATAAAGGCATCCTTAATTAGTTCCCATAACTAAGAATACATTAAAAAATGTATAAAAAATATTTCCATGTTATACAAGTAATATTAATTCAATCATTATATCACCTCTTTATAATGAGCAGATTGAGGATGCTAAGAAACTTCTTAATTTGGTGTGATAGGAATACTTAATTTGGACTCCATTTATTTTTTAACTTGATTTTATCCTATTCTTCCTTTCATATTATTCAAAATTTTATTCAATTTCAAATGTTAGATTCATATTTATCTATACATTTATATTAAACAATTAGATAATCTTTAATTAAATTCATTTTGAATGAACATTTAACCCCACACAATGATGTCATCATGCCATTCTTTATGATTAAATAAAAATAAAACAAAATAATTAGAATAATTAAATCTATAAGAGAAACTTAGGGTTTATATATATATATATATATATATATATATATATATATATGTATGTATGTGTATATATATATATATATATATATATATGTATGTATGTGTATATATATATATATATATATATATATATATATATATATGTATATATATATATGTGTGTGTGTGTGTGTGTGTGTGTGTGTGTGTGTGTGTGTGTGTGTGTATATATATGTGTGTGTGTGTGTGTGTGTGTGTATGTATATATATATATATATGTGTGTGTGTATATGTATATATATATATATATATATATATATATGTATGTATTAAACATCTTGTTGGTGTATTATTCTATATGCACTAATATTAAATTATTTTTAGTTTATCTATACTAAGTGTTGTTAGTCACAATTATATGGGATAAGAATAGGATAAATGAGAATTTAATGATCACATCACTTATCAATGTGACCTCTAAGTGGGCCAATTACATGTGCTAATTAAGTGACTAATAAGGAAAGGATATCTTGTTTTTTTTAATCTATTTATACCCCTCACATCCCTTTATATTTTGATAGCTGACATGACCTCTCTCTCTCTCTCTCTCTCTCTCTCTCTCTCTCTCTCTCTCTCTATATATATATATATATATATATATATATATATATATATAGAGAGAGAGAGAGAGAGAGGTCATATAATATATAAGAGAAACTTTGGGTTAGTATATATTTTTGTTTTTTAGTTTAACATCTTGTCTCTTCATACAAGAGATTATTGGGCCAATTACATGTGCTAATTAAGTGACTAATAAGTAAAGGATACCTTATTTTTTTTCAATCTATTTATACCCTTCATATCCCTTTATATACATATATAAATATATATATACATATATATATATATATATACATATATATATATATATATATATATATATATATATATATATATATATACATACATATATATATATATATATATATATATGTATGTATGTATGTATATATGTGTGTGTGTGTGTGTGTGTGTCTACACACACACACACACACACACACACACACACACACATGTATGTATGTATGTATACATATACATACATACATATATATATAAATATATATATATATATATATATATATATATATATATATACACATTTTGTTTATTTATTAAAAATTATATGAATTAATCCTTATCTCTTTCCCTTGTAGAGTATTTCATATCTAAATGAGTGAGTTCATACTAAGTAGTTTCCTAGACTTCATACTCTCATATCTATTTCCCTTGTGGTGATCATAATTTTTTACCAACTTGGTATTAAAGCCATTCTCCTTAAAATTATTAGTTGTGTATTAATACATGCTCAATACTCCCACACCACTTCTTCATGGCATATCTCATTTTTTTATCCATCTATTCATTTGGATATTTTTAATTTACACAAGATCTACCTTTTTTAGGCATTTATTGCGTTAAAAATATTTGTAGAGTAGTTTGTAGTGATCTATCTTCCACCATTATGATAGTGCATAAAACCACTTGAAAGGAACCACCTTAGGATAATCTTCTGCCTATAATATCCAAGGCACAATTATTTTATAAATTAAAAACCAAGTATAAAAAGGTAGCAATATGTAATTAAATATCGATATCCAAGACAAGTCATACTTGTTAAATTTACCATGGATTGGTAAATTAATCAACTTCATAACTACTGAGAACCTAATTATATAAACTAATATTTACCTATAAATAACCATTACAACTTTACTAATTACTAACCTAAAAACACATTTTAAGGGGATGTCTTTTTATAAATGAGCATGCCCCTTTAAATTTTATTACAAACTTTTATTAACCTACACTAATGTTAAGACTTTGGAACAAGTCCTAACAAACCCCTTATTAAGTGAAAGTTAGTTATTTGAAAACATACCAAGTTGCTTTCTAAAATTTTCAAATTTTATCCTATGATGAGGTTTTTTAAAGATATCAGTTGTTTGATAGGTAGTTGGGAAATATTTTGGTTCAAGTTTTTTCTTTGACAATAGCTTTTATAGATAATTATACTTGACATCCATGTGTTTTATTTTGGCATGAAATGTTGGATTTTTGGACATCTTGATTTCACTCTTATTATCAGTGCATAAATGTTTAGGAGCAATGTAGGAAATTTGAAGATCTTCAAAGATGTGACGTAAATCGACAATTTCTCTAAAAGCATTCCATGTTGTAATATATTTTTATTCTGTTGATGAATTTTCCACATTATATTTCTTCTTACAACACCATGTAATGGTAGATAAACCCATATGCATATTGTATCCTATTGTGGATACTTTATCATCCACACATTAGCCAAAATCAGCAATACAATACCCAATAAGTTTAAATTTATTATTCTTGTGGTACTCAAGGCCATATGTTTTTGTTCCCTATAGGTGATGAAGTACCATTTTGATACATGTCAATAAATTTACTTGGGATAATTCATAAACATTGACAAAATACCTACTATAAAATAATATTGGGCTTGGTGGTCATCAAGTAGATTAATCCTCCCACTAATTTCTTATATTTTGTGTCATCAAAAAATGCACTACCACCATCCTTATAAAATTTCAAATTACTTTCCATTGAAGTGTGATAAGGTTTGTAATATTTCACAATAAACCTTGTTAATAACTCAAAATATACTTATTTTGATAAATGAAAATATATTTATATTTCTAAGTTAATTCTATGCCAAGATAATAATGAAAAAGTTCAAGATCTATCATCTTAGTCTCATCTTTTAGTTCCTTCTTCATGGACTTGTTATGATTTTCATCATTGCCTATTATAAAAAATTCATCAACATAGAGAAGGAGGTTTACCAATTTATTTCCTTGAATTTGAATATAGAGAGTATCATTGGATTCACCACACACAAATTCAATTTTCTACAAGTAGGAATCAGTTTTTGATACCAAACCTAATGTGCCTAGTTTAGCCCATATAGTGTTTTGATCAATTTGTAGACTTTATGTTCAAAACCTACTTTCTCAAACCCTATGGTAGTATTAATTAACTTATTCCTATAAATCACCATTAAAAAAAGAACTTTGACATCCATTTGATGTAATTTCCAACCATTTTATGTTGTTAAGGTAAGAAACATACAAATAGTGTACCATTTGGTAGTTTGTGCAAATGTTTCTTTATAATCAATACCTTATTATTATTTATAACTCTTTTTAATAAGTATTTCATTGTGTTTATCAATATAGCAATCAAAATTTTAATTTACCCTATAAACCCATTTTCATCCTATTGGTTGAATTTTATGAGAAGGATCAACCAAAACCCTTGTTATTGCTTATAATAACACCATATTCAATTTGTATTGCATTTTACCAGTCCTATTTAGTATAATTTTCATCAAAAGTGGATGGATCTATAGAAGATGTAGTAGAAATCATTGTACAATTCACCTATTTGTGAGAAATTGAGGGACCTATTTTACCAATTTTTTCTAAACAAGTTTTCGCTTTCACATTCAAAAAGAAAATGAGAAACTAAGAGAAATGGTCTAGGGCTTGTACATACCCAGATATAGTCTTGCACACTAGATTCGGATGATAGCAGGAACTCCTCTTTGGTTGTGGAGGATGACACCTGTAGCAAAAAGAGACTCAAACATGAAAATGGTTAGATGGCTAGAAAGTGGACTGTCAAGCGAAAGCTTGGTCCTCGAAGTGTAAAAGACTTCTCGGGGGATGATAGTCCACTATTAAAAAGTAGAATATTGATAGAAATAGAAATGATAAAAATAGAAATAAAGAAATGAAAGCAAATGCGTACCTGTTTGCAGCAATCTACTTTGCACAGTCACCGACGTTGGTGGTCCTGCCGACGTCGGTCAAGGAAGGTCACCAACGTCGGTTAGTATGCCGACGTCGGTAGGGGCAATGGTCGAGGTCAGTTAGGGCAATGTCCTGGGACAAGTTTTAGTGCTGGTTTCAGGGCAGTCTAGTCAATAGAATGGTTTGTAAAATGGTTTGTGGTAGTCTGAGAGTTTGTGTAGGGTGGTAAGACAGTAGATAGAATCTTTAAGAAGAACTAAGGTAGAGGGTATGTTGTTAGAAAAAGGGGTAAAGGGTAGGAAAAAGGCATCTCAACCTTTTTAGGAAGCAGTTTAGTTAGGTCGACCAGAATGGTCTTGAGAGGGTCTATAGGTCTCTAATAGCTTGTGCTGAGTTGATTGGATAGAAAGTATTGTCTGAAGAGAGACTAAATGGGTGTCAGAGGCAAAAAAGGGGGATAAAGGTGAGAGAAGGCTTTTCAGCCTCTCCAGGAAGAATAGGTAAGTTTGTGTCAAGGATGCTTGGAATAGACAGTAGACAGAATGCTAATATATTTGAAATGACACTGAAATAAAAATAGTACAAATACTTAGCTGTGACACGAGTTGGCAGAGGTGTAAGAGTTGTGTTTCCATTGTGGCTGGTGATGGAGATGTCATGCAGTCCTCAACCTTGTGTGGAATGGCTGGTGCAAGATCTCAGTGCCTAGAAAGTGCTGTCAAAAATGCTGATACCTGTAAGGAAACAAGAAGCAAGAATGTTGGAAAGCAAGAGCACGAGAGTTCTATTTCATGGAAAGAGGATTCGAGGTTCATGATTAGCCATCTACCGATTAGCGATTAGATTCGTGATTAGCTTGAGTGAGAGGTTAGAACTTGGTTTAAGTAAATCGACGTCGGTGATCCCACTGGCGTTCACTGATAGTTGACCGACGTCGGTGGGTGGAGAATGAGCAAAAGGGCCATCAAGCCCATTCTTTATCCGCCAAGTGCATAATCTGTTGGAGAATTGTCAAAGGTTGGGCTAAATACGCACGAGAGTTGGTTAGGTGGTTGGAAAGGAGTAAGAATAGGTCTTGGGTGAGTCACAGGGTGGGAAATAGTCCAAGGCAAGGTGTCAGACGAGGTGTTATAGGTGATGTGTTAAAGGGGGGGTTATTAATTCAAAATAAATTATTATTTTAAATTAGTAAGTTTATGGGTTAGGAATGGGTTAGGAATGGACCAATGGGGAGTATGACCAAGGGATAGACATGATTTTGGTGTCTACATTTGCCCCTTTTTGTCTTGTTGGTTGTTCTGATGAACTGCAAGACAAAAATAGGAGTTGATTGCCCTAGGTATAGGATGAGATTGTTTTCCTCCTGTTGGTTGTTCTGGCAAACTGTAAGAGAAAAATAGGAATAGGTTGCCCTGATTATGAGATGAGGTTGATTTTGTCTTGTTGGTTGTTTGAATGAACTGTAAGACAAAAAAAGGAGGTTAATTACACCAAATGTGGGATCAGGTATTCCCCTTCAAAGTAGGAGTCGAGGGAAGGGAACCTGAAGTTGGGTGCTGATTTGACAAAGAGTGGATGAAGATGGAGTGTGAATGTTGCAAAAGTCGTGATTACGCATATACCACTTCACGAGATGGTCAGGTCAAATTATCACAGGTCAAGGTCGAGGAGTGCTAAAATTGAAATAATCGGGCCCCAGCATTTAGTCGTAGCTGATTGGGTTATTTGATCCAAGCTGTAGCTCTAATGGTCGTCATGTTCCAAGTATCCTAGGCTCAGGAAGTGCTCTTGGAAAACATGAAAATGTCACAAGTAGTGGGGATCAACCGGCTTGTGATCCTATACTTGTGAGGTTCAAAATATGGGTTGTGGACAATTTGGCTAACCATTCATGAGGTAGCATACATGCAAAAACAACCAAGGCAACGTTGTCTTGGAAGTGGTTGTAGTCGAAGGAGATAGTTGTGATCTCCATGGTCATTGGTCGAGGTGGATGGACGAATGAAGGAATGGCCGAGCTAACCTCAAAAGACCCCATGTCAATTGAGTGTTGCCTACATAGCCCCCGTCATTAGGGCCTCAGGCCAATGTAGTTCTCCCAAGAGGGAGGAAGGGTCAAAGTTATGGATTTTTTTTGGTTGAGGTTAAGTCATGGTTGAAAGGAGGATATGGTTTGTCCATCAGGTAGATGAACAAACAAGGGTGGTCAAGCTAACCCCAGAAGATGTCATATCATCTGAGTGCTACCTACATAGCTCCAGTCTTAGGGCCTCAGACCAATGTAGTTTAGACTAGGAGGCAAAATAGTTGATAGGTTGGTTTGGTCATGTGTTGAAATGATGAGGATAAGACGATGCTACAGCCTTTTCCATATTGTGTGATGGTGTATTCTGTAACATTGGTTGAGGGGTCTTTCATCCCTAGCAATTTTCCATATTCATGATGGATGTATGCTAAAAATGAATTGAGTCTATTTATGCGTCATCAAGTAATGGTTTATGCTTAACATAAATTGTGTCGGGTTGATAGTTTCCATGTGTATTGGTTTCCATATAAACTATTGTGAAATGGACTATGTCATGTTGGTGGTCTGAAAAAGATTTGGTTTGGTTTGGTTTGAGAAAATGATTTGGTTGAATGTGACCAAAGTGTGAAAAAAAAGTGAAAGGCAAATTTCTCTTTCATTGACAAGGACCAAAATGATAGCATAGATAGGGGTTGTTAGAACAAAAGAGCCCCATTCATGCATTACATCATTGACCAGTGGTTGTGTTAGACAGGTAATCGAATCAATTTGACATTTAAATGAGCTTGAAGTCCCTTGAGTAGGTGATATGAGATGGGAGGATAGGGTAACTCCTTTTTAAGTAGGGATAACTTTGCCCCTTTTTATAGGAGACCCTGAGAGGACTACAAGCCAAGTTCATGACCCAATTTTTTTTTTTTATAGCAGACTGATCAATGCGGGAAGTCTACATAGAGATGTCATTTTGTTTTGTGGTCATTTATGGAGCTGATCAATGTGGGAAGCTTCTGATAAAGTGTTGTTTGTAGCAAGATTTAGTCATAGCCATCCTTCGAGGGAGTGGTCTATATTTTTGCTTTATATATATGAGGGCTTGGAATAGCTGTCCTTCGAGGGAGCAGTCTATTAGTTACAGCAATGATAGTACAGTTGTCCTTCGAGGGAGTAGTCTGCCTTTAGAGTTTATAACCTTTGATATTTTGACATCAATTTATTATTTTGACAGTAGTTTGAGTCATGGACAAGACTATAGAGGTTTAAGGGCTCTCTTTTATTAGGACAATGCATTCATACTTTATAAAAGGGTTACATAGGGCTTGTTGTCAAGGAAGAAGGTTAAAAGAAATGAGGATTAAGAGGACAAGGGTTGCTCAAGGGATGAGCTCAAGTTAAATGTCAAGTGAGTGAGTATTCAACTAATAGTAGAATGGTCACAGATGCAAGGCATTAAGGGGCTCAGGTTCTAGTTGGCCTTCAAGAGAAGATAGACGATAAGTCCCTAATCCATACTTGTGCATGATGATGTAAGGTCCGAGCCAATTAGGATCAAATTTACCTCATTTACTCCATTCCATATTGGTCACGTGTTGGTTCTCTTTGAGGATGAGGTCTCTGATGTTGAAATCTCGTTCTCTCATATTTTTGTTATAGGCTCGTTTGATGCGATTTTGATAGACATGGAGATGGTTGAGGGCAGCAAGATGACATTCATCGAGTAACTCAAGTTGAGCTAATGGATCTTGATGAAAGTCATCATTAGAAAGAATGTCATGTAGAGAGATGCAAAGATATGGGATCTATACTTTGAGAGGTAGGACAACCTTTGTTCCGTACACTAGAGAGAAAGGGGTAGCACCCGTAGAGGTTTGAATGCTAGTGCAGTAGGCCCACAAAGCGAAGGGAATGTGAATGTGCCAATCCTTTCCAGTGTCATTGACCACCTTCATGAGAATTTTAGTTAAAATTTTGTTGGAAGCCTCGACCTGCCCATTTGCTTGTGGGTAGTAAGGTGAAGAAAAGCTGAGTTTGATGCCAAAGGAGTCACAAAGTTTTTGGACAGTTTTGTTTTTGAATGACTTGCCATTATCGATGATAATTGTGTGAGGTACACCGAAATGATAGATGATGTGGGTGTTGATGAAGTCGATAATTTTGTCAGCTTTTATAAAGATGAGAGGAATAGCTTCCACCCATTTAGTGAAATACTCGGTGGCGGTGATAATGGATTGATGACGAAGAGATGAGTGAGGGTTAATCTCACCAATGAGATCTAAGCCCCACTATGAAAAAGGCCAAAAATCTTGAGCGACTTGTAGGGCATGGCTAGGGAGATGAAGTAAGTTAGCATGCTGCTGACACTTGATGCAACGCCGAACATAGTCGCTACAGTCTTGATGAAGAGTAGGCCAATAATAGCCCAGGTGAAGGATGCACTTGGCAACTGAGTTACCACTGAAGTGTCTGCCATAAATCCCATTGTGGACTTGTTTAATAGCATGAGATGCTTTAGTGGAGGTTAGATAGTGAAGAAGAAGGCTGTTGAAACCTCTTTTATAGAGAAGACCCCCTAGCCTGGTATAGCGAGCAGTGCGTTTGATGAAAGCCCATCGTGCATTACTACAGAGGTTGGGAGGAATGATAGAATGAGCCAAGTAGTCCACAAGTTGTGTATACCACACATCCTGTGGACTAGAGTCTATGGTGTTGACGAGGTTAATGTCAGTGGAAATGTATGAAGGCAATGGCACATGATGTACCATGATGTAAATTCTTGATGAGGATGATGAAGAGGGAATATGCGAGGTGAGAGAAGCCATGGTGTCAACAAACTTATTCATAGATTGAGGAACAGTCTGCAATAGGTAATGGTCAAAAGATGCTAGAAAGGTGTCAACACGGTGCTTGTACCTTTGCAAAATTTCATTTACAAAGATATGAACCATTGATTTGATTGATGACAAGTTGTGAGTCGCCGAAGATGTTGATGGTCTTGATGCTTAAAGAAAGGGTGGTTTGAAGTCCCAAAATTAAGGCTTCATATTTGGCCATATTATTGGTACATTCAAAGTTGAGTTTGAAAGATAAGGGCATGGGCTCACCCTCTTGTGGGATGAGGATGACCCCCGCACCCCCACCGAGTTGACATTTGGAGCTGTCGAAGAACATCGTCATTTGGTAGAATGTGTCATCAGTCGAAAGAGTGGGGATAGATTCATCAGGAAACTCACACTAAGAAGGTTGATTATCGAGAAGAGGGGCATCTGCTAGTTGGTTAGCGATTGTTTGCCCTTTTATGGATTTTTGCTGGATGAATTCCAAGTTGAACTCAATAAGAAGCATGAGCCAACGAGCCATACGCTGGTTTTGGTATGGCTTAGAATGCATGTATTTAAGAGGGTCAGTGTGAGTGATGACAAAGGTTTTGTGATTGAGAAGATAGTGACAAAGCTTGGTAGTAGCAAAGACTAACGCCAAACAAAGTTTCTCGATATGAGTATACCGATTTTCATAGTCGACAAGTGTTCGGCTTATGCAGTAGACCACTTGCTCACAGTGCTGCTCGTCTCGATGCGTGATCATGGCACCTAACGAATGGTTGGTTGCTGAGATGTAGAGGTAGAAGGGTTAGTCATCTTTAGGTGGAATGAGGACTAGTGGAGAGACCAAATAGCATTTAAGGGCTTCAAAAGCCTCATGACAGTCCTTATCCCATTTAAAGGAGACATCCTTCTTGAGGAGATGATGAAAGGGTTGGCAGCAGTCAGAAAGCTGTGAGATGAAGTGGCAGATGGATTGGAGCTTCCCTTGCAGACTGTGAAGCTGCTTGAGATTGGTCAGAGGTGGCATCTCAAGGATAGCACAGATTTTGGTGGGATCTATCTCAATGCCATGAAGAGAGACGATGAACCCCAGGAGTTTTCCTGAGAGGACCCCGAAGATGCATTTCTTGGGGTTAAGGCAGACATTGTACTAAAGAAGGTGAGAGAAAATGATCTTGAGGATAGTCAAATGGTCACGATGAAGCTTAGACTTGCCAAGCAGGTCATCCACATAGTCCTCCATGATTTTATGAAAGAGATCATGAAAAATGTAAGTCATGGCACGTTGATATGTGGCACCTGAGTTTTTCAGACCAAAAGGCATGACTCGATAGCAGAAAGTCCCCCATGGGGTGATGAAGGTAGTCTTGTGCTGATCTTCTGGTGCAATCAGCATTTGGTTATATCTTGAAAACCCATCCATGAGTGATAACATCTCATGACCAGCCGTAAGATCAACAAGTTGGTCAATGTTGGGAAGAGGAAAGTCATCTTTGGGATAGGCCAGGTTGAGGTCGCGATAGTCCATGCAAATTTAGATCCCCCCCAGTTGCTTTGGTAATAGGGACAATGTTAGATACCCACTACAGATAATCAATGGGTTGGATGAAAGAGACAGAGAGAAGATGCTGAAGCTCCTCTTTGACAAGGAGTGCAACATGAGAATGCATTTTGCGAAGCTTTTGCCTAATAGGCTTAGCCTCTAAGTTTGTGATGATGTTATGGATGACAATGTTAGGGTCGATACCAGGCATGTCACCATAGGTCTAAGCAAAGGCCTTGCTATTATCTGAAAGAAATGTGGTATAGTCGATCTGCTCCTGGGCGTCCAAAGATTGACCAATCTTTAAGATGTGAGGAGCACTAGAAGATGGAAGGTTAATGTCAATGGTCGATTCATTTAACATAACCTACATTTCAGAAGGGAGGAATTGCTGAATGAAAGAGTCATCGGCACCCATGTAGGTGAGAATGGCATCATCGTCTATGCAGTAGACAGTGTTAATGATTATCAATTCATCATCTATCATATTGAGATAAATGAGAGGGAGAGACCTAGAAACCCTGTTGAGTTGATAGGTTAGGGGTTCCAAGTGGATGGTGTTTATGAAAAAAAAAACTAGGAGGGATGGAAACCACTGACTCCATAGGTGAAGGGGGAATAATAGGTGAGCCTAGAGGAGATTGTTTTATGATGGGTTTAGGACAAAGGTTTTTAGTAGCCTCGGTGGGTTCTTGAAAACCCAGACCATATCATTTCTTGGCATTGTCGTCATTGGGTGGTTCGATGGGCTAATGGGAGCCTTGTTCATAGCGCCCAAAGCCAAAACCCTTCCATGCACACCTATAAAGGTAGGTGTGAGCAAAGGCAGGGTTGCCAAGAAAACAGAAGTCTGATGTTAATGGTTGAGGTGAGGAGAGAGGATTCTCGTCAGTAGGAGCTCAATCCAGCCCCCCATAGATGAGATTGGTTTGAAGGCTAGGAGGACCATAAGGAACGACCATTATGATCTGATGGTCATAGCTTGGACTTTGATGAAGCTATCCATACTCTTGTGGAGTCTAGAACATGTCTAGGGTAAGTAAGTGATATTCCCCAAGTGAAAGTCATTGGAAGATATCTTCCATGGGGTCCTTGGTTGTCGCTTGAGAAGGTGATGTGATGGGAACCACCGATTGCATACTAGTTGAAGCTTTCACAGATGGAGGTGGTGTTTGGGTTGGTGTCTTGAGAAGAATGAGAATGTCATTTGGTCGATAGGTTGTGTTACAAGTCTTGAAAGGTGATGGGTCGGTAGGAATGACGTGGACTTGCCTGTCGTGTTCAAATTTGACACAACGGTGAAGTGTAGAAGGGACACAAGCCATGGCACGAATCTAAGGTCATCCTAATAGCATGTTATATTGGAATTCTCCTTTGATGATGTAGAAGAGCTCCAGGATTGTGCGTGGGCCAATGCAAATATGGAGGACGATGGTGCCAATAGTGTTAGCGGTGGTGTCATTAAAGGATCAAAGGATTGCATCGATTTTTGCTATGCAATTCTTGGGGAGGGCCAATTGATGAAAGGCATGGGTAGAAATGATATTAATGCTGGTGCCCCTGTCAATCATAACTCACTTAATGTAGGTTTGATCAACATAGGCTATGATGAAAAGAGTAGCGTCCTGATCTTTCGAGGTAGAGGTAGGAATTTCAGAATTGCTGAAAGTAATAGAGGCAATGGGGGATAAAGAATGGACAAGGGCAGCTAGTGGTTGGGGGTCTTCAGGTTGGACCTCTGCTACTTGTAAGGCTCTGATTAGAGCTTGACAACACTGGGGTGAGCTTTGGATGAGGTCATACAAGGTCATCTTCATGGGCATTTGGTGAAGCTATTTTAACATAGAGTCATGGATTGCCCCTAAAGAAGAGGGTTGGGATGCACCCAGGATGGAAATCTTGGGCTTTGGTGGTTGAGGTGGCTGGACAAAAGGGTAGGTCCAAGGAATAACAACTTTTTCTTTTGCCTTATCCTTTTGTGACCTAGTGGTTATGTGGATGGCATTAATTTCAAAGAGAGGAGGTGAAGGAGATGGAGGGTTCATAGTTTGTTGATGAGATGTCGATGTCGATGAAGAGGTTTGAGGGATATGGGAAGGTGTCAGAGGTCTGTCGTCAGTGTCCTCAAGAAGAAGAGTGTTTTTCTCCATGTATTAGCAAATGACCACTTTAAGGGCACAACAATCCTCGGTATCATGTCCTAGCATACGATGATATAGGCAAATCTTAGTATCATCAAACCAAGAAGGTTTTGACCTGAGGGGTTGAAATGGCTTGATAGGCGGAAGGGTTATGCTAGAGGTCTGTAAAAGTTGGCGCAATATCAAAGCATATGAGCCCACTAAAGGGTCCGTGCTTGTTGATGTGTGAGATGCTAGTGACTTTTGCTTGGGAGGTGTTGAAGGAGGCTTCCATACCACCTTTTGGGTTGGTGGTGTGGCCACATGTGAAGATGACACTTTCTTCGTGAGAGGTGCCAAATTTTTTAGAGAGTGTAGGCTTGTGGTAGGCAAAGGAAGTAATGGAGGTAACTTGTTTTGGTTAGGGGTCGGAGTAGGGAGCACTCCTATTAGGGTAGAAGGATGAGGGCCCAAAATGGAGGGCAATGGTGACAGTGGAGGAGGGGTTTGTTGTCATGGCTTAGTAGTCTTCTTTGGTTTGATTTGAGGACTATTATTGGGTGAGGCTTGGTTCAAGTCTACCTTCACTTGCAGGAGAGTGAGGTTAGTGACGGGGCGAACACCGAGTGACTTGATGGGTTTTGATATAGTGGATGAGGGTTTATGTTTTGATGTGATTGGTTGAGGTTTTAAAGGTTTAGAAGTGGAAGTCTGATCTGTGTTAGAGACTTTGGGGGATTTTGTCACAAGAGAGTCGGTGGCATGAGATGAGATAGGCTGGGTAGGATGAGGAGCTTTGAGTCGCTCCCATAATGCCTAATGTTCCACTTTCCTTAATTGGAGAAGTCCTAGTTTCTCTACTAATCAAGAGAATGGTTGGGAAGATGTAGGATGAGACTTTGGTCCTTCAAAAGATGTAGATGGTTACGGGGCTGAAAATGTGTTAGGTGTGGCAGTCTTGAACCCAAGGTGTGGGGGAGTTATAAATGGTATGTCATTGGTCGAAGAAGATGGAGAGACAGGGTCTTCTCTTGGTGGAAAGGGAACTGGAGAATGTGGCTCCTCAAGAGGGTAGAGGGCAGGGATGATTGTGCCTTTTACATACGGTTGAGGAGTAGGAAGGGTAGGGTCCTCCATTGGTAGGAGGAATGATGAAGGTGAGGCTGGTCGTGCTGGTATGGCCAAGGCATCCTCTAATATAAGGGAAGTTGATGGATAACTAACATGAGAAGAGGATTCATCCACGTGTGATGGACTGATGGGTGGATTAACCTCTTGAGACTGTGAGAGAGGTTGGTCAGATATAAGAGGCGAGACCATGTTGACTACGTATATTATGTTCTTGGGAGTCATTAGTCATGGTCTGCACATTGTTTTGGCTAGGAGGATGATTGGGAAAGGGTTATTTGAAGATATCTATGCTTTGATTGGGTGGCACATTGGGGTTGTCTAAGACAAGGTCACCTTTATCAAGCATGTCCTTAATGATGTTCTTAAGGGTCTTACAGTTTCCCGTGTCATGACCTTTGACACGGTGATAGTTGCAAAAGTCATTCTCCCTATACCACATAGGGATAGCACACGAGGGATCGAATTGAGGAGGTGGTCAGATTTGAGGGAGATTGAGGACTCCCTGTTTGACAAGTTTATCCAACACAGATGCATATGATTCTCCTAGTGGAGTATACTGACACTGCACATATCTTTCCTAGAATTGTTTGGTGATGTAGTCCGATGTGGAAGGTTGAGATTGGTTATTTGTTGAAGAAGATGATCTAATGACTAAAACATTTGTTGATGCCTTAGATTTGGAATTAGAAGAAGGTTTAGAGGAAGAGTCATTGGACTTGGAGTTGGGGTTTTTACTCTGCAACCTGACTTTGTTTTCCTCGATGGTGCATAGTTCAAGCTTTCTAGCCATCGTGAAAGCCTCATCAAAGGTGCAGAATGTCTAAACCCACAAGGTAGAAGAGATGTGCTTGGCACATGCTCAAGAGAAAAGTTTGATGAGCTCAGTTTGGGGCAAAGAAAAGGAGAGTTGATTAATGAGGCCTCTCCAGTGAGCAACAAAATTGGCTATGGATTCATCCTCAAACTATCGGATAGAATACATATTTGTGATTAAGACCTTTTTGGTGATATTGATAGAAAAGTGGTCAAGGAAGAGTTGGGCTAGTTGGGTGAATGTGAAAAGAGAATGGCTGGTGAGAGAGCTATACCAGTCGAGAACAGCACCAGCAAGCGACATGGGGAACGTGCGTAACAATAACGCATCATCATGTGCTATGAGATAACAAGCATGTCTGAATGCTCGTAGGTGCTATTGCGGGTCTTCCTTACTCTAGAAATGAGTAAATTTAGGAAGTTCCCACTGACTGGGATACGGTTGGATTGGGATAGAGGGGTGGATGGGTTCATTGCAAATTTTCTCATACAAGAGAGCATTTTGTGAACTAGAAATAGAGGTCTCAAGACTAGACATTTTGTCCATCATAATTTTGATCATATCAGCTGATGGATTGACGGGTGGAGCACCCCCTAGGTTGTAGGGCATTTAGAAGGTATTGAGAGGAGCATATGATGTGGTTGGTTGCACTTGTGTAGGCATAACATATGGGTAGCTAGTTATTGGGGTAGATGTTGAAGCCAAGGGCACTTGTGTTATGGGGTTGGTGGGCACAAATTGGATAGGGGCCGTCAAAGGTAGTTGAGGGGTGGCCACACTTGTTGAAGGGTAGGTAGTTACTCTTGTGTTGATAGGTGCAAGAGTAGGGGGGATAGAGACCACTAGGTTTTGGAAGGGTGTAGAATTTGGTTGAGTATTTTGAGGTTGAGGGGGTGCTGAAACCCCCATGGAAGTAGGTCTAAAAGGAGAGGCTAAATTTTGAAGATAGGACACGGTTGGGTTATTAGTCGAGGTGTTGGCTTGATTGTCTATAGGTTGACTTGTGGACGTTGTTGATATGGTTGATGTCTCGAGTAAGGAGGTTGGCATCCCATAAATTGGGTTGCCTAAAGAGTCTTGCATTTGGCTTCTCACGAGATAATGTTGAAGGGCCTTAACATTGAGGTCAAGGAACCTTTCAAAGTCTTGGTCCCCCTCAAGGATAGTGGGAGGCTGAGTCAGGGTCAGTTGAGTAGGAGTTTGTTTAGTTTCTGAATGATACTCCATTAGAGAACTGGTTATGGACGGTGAAGGTGGAAGCGGTTGTTGCCTCGCATGGTCAAGAAGAGCCTTGGTTTGACTACGTGTCAAAACCATTCAAGGCAAGAAAGGGTCAGGTTTCAGAAACTATGTTTTTCAGTCTCAAAAAACTAGAATGGGTGTTGGACAGCAAGAAAGTCAGATTTTAAGCTTGTTATTTTGGAAAAAATGTTTTGGACAGTGACCGACGTTGGTTGAAAAACCGATGTTGATAAAATAGACTGTCGATGTCAGTCAGATAACTGATGCCAGTGAAGAAAGATTGCCGATGTTGGTGGTAAAACTGATGTCGATTACTGTGTTTTCCAAAAACTCAGAAAATTTGAAAGTTTTTGGAAAAAAAGAAGAAAATGTCCTCACTAACTCAAAAAACCAGATGGGAACAGAAAAGATGAATAACACAAGCAGATCCTAAGTGTTAAATCCCTAGGAATAAATTATTAAGATCGTGGTGGCTTATGCCTTAGAATATGTTTAAGAGATTAGCTTTTGAGATGGGTCCTAGAAGAAGTAGTCTAGAGCCGGTTTTGGGTTTGTTTCGGTGCTCAAGAGTCTGTGTTAGGTTCCATACGTGGCTTGGTGTTAGGAGCTTGCTCCCCTCACTTCACGAACCCAGAGCCGAGCTGGGCCGCTTAGCCAAAATATACTTTCCCTAGAGATTATCCTCTGCCAAAGAATAGAGTGGGCTTTTGCCTTGGTAGTGAAGTCCAAGTGGGATTGCCGAGACGGGTAAGGTATCTGCTAGGTGATGAAATCCCAGTCGGGCCTTATCTCAGGTAAGTTTTGATGTTTGATTTGTGCAAGTGATTTGGTTGTGTAACATAAGTGGCCTATGATTAATTCATGATGCGGTTGTTAATTACTAGATGTGAGAGCTAAAAATGCAAGCAAGCAGAAATGAAATGCAATGTGTTTTAAGCCCAAAATGAAATGTGAGTTCGGATGAAAACAAGTTAAGAAAGGGTTGAAGAGTGTGACTTTTAACTAGTCTAATATGCAAGAAAATAAAGAACAAGAATGATTCTTTTTAATTTTTACTGATAGTGTCTTTTGGAAGAGATAGAAGAAAGAGATGTAAGGAGAAACCTAATGCACCCTATTTGAAAAGAAAGAAAAGAATCCAAGGAAGACCTTAGGGTCCCACGGGACGTGCCAGAATGTTTCTAAACAAGTTTTTTCTTTCACATTCGAAAAGGAAATGAGAAACTAAGAGAAATGGTCTAGGGCTTGTACGTACCCAGATATAGTCTTGCGCACCAGATTCAGACGATAGCAGGAACTCCTCTTTGGTTATGGAGGATGACACCTATAGAAAAAAGAGACTCAAACACGAAAATGGTTAGATGGATAGAAATTAGACTGCCAAGTGAAAGCTTGGTCCTTGAAGTGCAAAAGACTTCTTGGGGGATGACAATCCACTGTTAAAAAGCAAAATATCGACAGAAATAGAAATGATAAAAATAGAAATAAAGAAATGAAAGCAAATGCCTACCTATTTGCAGCAATCTACTTTGCATAGTCATTGATGTCGGTGGTCCTACCGACTTCGGTCAAGGAAGGTTACCGATGTTGGTAGGGGCAATGGTCGAGGTCAATCAGGGCAATGGCCTGGGACAAGTTTCAGGGCTGGTTTCAGGGCAGTCTAGTCAATAGAATGGTCTGTGGTAGTCTGAGAGTTTATGTAGGGTGGTAAGACAGTAGATAAAATCTTTAAGAAGAACTAAGGCAGAGGGTATGTTGTTAGAAAAAGGGGTAAAGGGTAGGAAAAAGGCCTCTCAGCCTTTTCGGGAAGCAGTTTAGTCAGGTCGACCAGAATGGTCTTGAGAGGGTCTATAGGTCTCTAATAGCTTGTGCTGAGTTGATTGGATAGAAAGTATTGTCTGAAGAGAGACTAAATGGGTGTCAGAGGCAAAAAAGGGGGATAAAGGTGAGAGAAGGTTTTTTAGCCTCTCTGGGAAGAATAGGTAAGGTTGTGTCAAGGATGCTTGGAATAGACAGTAGACAAAATGCTAATATATTTGAAATGACACTGAAATAAAAATAGTACAAATACTTAGTTGTGACACGAGTTGGCAGAGGTGTAAGAGCTATGTTTCCATTGTGGCTGGTGATGGAGATGTCATGCAGTCCTCAACCTTGTGTGGAATGGCTGGTGCAAGATCTCAGTGCCTAGAAAGTGTTGTCAAGAATACTGATACCTACAAGGAAACAAGAAGCAAGAACATTGGAAAGCAAGAGCATGAGAGTTTTGTTTCACGGAAAGAGGATTTGAGGTTTGTGATTAGCCATCTACTGATTAGTGATTATATTCATGATTAGCCCGAGTGAGAGGTTAGAACTCGGTTTAAGTAAATCGACATCAGTGATCTTGTCAGCGTCAGCTGATAGTTGACTGACGTCGGCAGGTGGAGAACGAGTAAAAGGGCCATCAAGCCCGTTCTCCATCTGCCAAGTGCATAATCCGTTGGAGAATTGTCAAAGGTTGGGCTAAATACGCACGAGAGTTGGTTAGGCGGTTGGAAAGGAGTAAGAATAGGTCTTGGGTGAGTCACAAGGTGGGAAATAGTCCAAGGCGAGGTGTCAGACGAGGTGTTATAGGTGATGTGTTAAAGGGGGTGTTATTAATTCAAAATAAATTATTATTTTAAATTAGTAAGTTTATGGGTTAGGAATGGGCTAGGAATGGACCAAGGGGGAGGATGTCCAAGGGTTAGACACGATTTCGGTGTCTACACCAATTTCATTTGATTTTAAGTTAGAAAAAATACTTTGATCCCACTTAGGATATTTTTTCAAATTTATAAGATTAAGAATTCAAAAAATATATGCATGTGTATCATTTTTAGACTTAGAGAATTTCCACCATTTTATAAGTTAACAACTCCCAAAGAACTTGAGGAAGTAGGAGGAACTGTAGGGATATTTTCCTCATACCAAAATATATGAGAGTTAGCTTCATCTCTTAATCACTTAGTACAATTTTTAATATTCCTCTTCAATCTATCAAACTATCAATATATTTATGTAGTGTTCACATTACAAAACCCATCAAATATCACATTTATAATCACTATTAATTTTCATGTATCTTGTACAAGTAAATGATACCATTTGTGGTTTCAAATACCCAATAACAATACATTTTCTGATTTGAGGTTCCAACTTAGTTTATGTTCAATAGAACTAAATCATATAAAGTAAATCCAAAAATATTTCATTGTTTAACCTTTGCCTTGAATCCATTCCAAGCCTCATATAGATTTTTTTTTGCAAAATTGTAACTTTATGGGATCTATTTCTCAAATACACTATAGTATTAATGGATTCTTCCTAAAATTTATCATTGAGCTATTTTTAGTACAACATAGCTCAAGTTGTTCCTTCCAAAGTCTAGTTCATTCACTTATAAACTCCATTATAATATGGAGTATAAGCATCACTATATTTCTATTTAATTCCATGTTCCTGCAAATAATCATAAAATTTATTTATAGTTTCAAACCTCCATTATTAGAATGAATAATATTTAGTTTCAAACATGTTTCCTTTTTAACTAAGTTTAACCACTACATCTAATTTGTTCTTCATGAAAGATACCCAAGGCATCCTATAAAAATAATCAATGAATAAGATAAAATACCTGCACTCTCCAATGGATGACCTTTTTCATATAACAAATGTTATTGTGAACTAACTACAAACACTGTTAATTCTCCAAGAAGAACCCTTAGGAAAAAATTCCCTATTTTGTTTTCTTAAAACACATTATTCATAAAGAAGATTATGTCTACAAAATTTAGGAAAACCATTCACCATGTTAATTCTATGTAAGTCCACAAAATGTACATAAACATAGATGCCATAAATGTTGCATAGGCATTGTACTTGTGTTAACCACTACTGCTAGTCCATTATAGAAGGAATTAATATGTAATGTAAATGAACCAAGTTACCATATTCATATCCTATATAGATTATTTTTATCCTTCTTTGATAGAATTAATGTAAAAATAGTCATTTTATAACAAAATATAATATACTTTATTTCAAATTGTGGCCAAAGAAAGGATATGTTTCTTCAAAGTGGGAACACATCAAACGTTCTATAAAATTTTGATAGAACCATCAAGAAGAAGAATCCTAATAGATCCAATTCCCTATGGAATATGAATATACCTATTTTCCAATAGACTTGAGTTAGAGATGTTTATTTTAAAGTTAAAAATAAGTCTCACTTCAATGTCATATATTTTGTTTCCCTTGTATCTAGTACCCAAACATTTGTAAATTAATCTCTAGTCTCAAACTCCATATAAGCAGTGTTCCCTAAAGTTATAAATGTTGATTCATTAGCAACATTCCTAGAATAATCATAGTCATGGTATGCATATTAAGTAGAGTTATATTTATTCACTTTTTATGGTCTATGAATTTTATCAAAAGGAATCATGTGTTTAGATACAATGTGGCCATATTTATAACACCTATGGAACTAAAATATGATCTTCCTTTACCACTACCTCTATATGAAATTTAACCCTATACTCTATCACTCATGTCATTAGAATTTGAATAGATATTGTATTGTTGATCATCATTAATTTTTTTATTTTGATAGTATCCTCTTCCTATGTTTTGAAGTCTTCCTCCCCTATATACTCTACCCCTCTTTAACTCTATTGACTATAATGTGAAGAAATAGGATTTGAATTTGTAATATGCACTTCTTGAGTTTTATTATCTTTATTGGGTAGATATATATCATGTTGAATAATAGATTCATAGAGTTTTTCAAAAGTGACCCATGTAATTTTATCAAAACATGAAGCAACTTGACAAAAAACTAGTAAGATCCAAGTAGTCCTTTCAATGGTCACAATTAGATCATCATCAAGTGTTCCAAAACCATCCTTAGTATATTTTTTATTTGATAGGGTGAAATTAAAGTTTTATCAGGACCTAAAACTATAAGTTTAACCAAGAAGTATAGATAAACAAAAAGGAGCTAAGTAGAAAAAATACATACATGATAACCTACCACTAAACTTTAGAAAACTTTTAGCAAAAAAATAAGACCTGAGAATAACAAGACTCAAAATTTAGGACGCATACTAAATTTCTTCAGAGGGCATGTCAGAGCCATCTTTTTTCTTAGTAGGCACTAAATATTTCTTCTTTCCACCGACTTTCTTCTCAATGCCACTAGACTTACCTCTAGTTTGGATGTTAGGGCCTTATTCCATATTTATTTTTTTCTCCACAGTCCCATTATTCTTCTCAGTTTTTTCTTTCTCTTTCTTCTTGAAGCTAGTAAAGGAGATCACCGGGGTCATAATTATGATTTCCTTTCCTCTTTTGTTGGGGTTGTCCTCTGACCTATGCTTTCTACTTTTTGCCATCTTTAAATTCCACAAACCTCCCTCAGCTTATTTGCCTCTATCTTTAGGGTATTCCACTACTCCATCAATGGGATCAATTACAATCCCATACTCTATAATTTTTTTTGAAAGTATAAAAAATTCTATCTAATACCTTAAAGTAAGTCTATCATTTCTCTACCTTCATCTCTCTTCCAAAAAATTTTTACCTTCAACTCATAAATTTAAAAGTTAGGGTTTTTAATGCTCTGGGGGACTTCTAGGTTTCTACTAACCTTCTTCCTCACTTTCTTCTCCTGGGAGGGAGGGTCATGGGACTTTATTTTTTCTTTCTTATCATCTATTTGGGGGAAAGGATGGGATACTGAGGAGAGGGAAGGTGAATATGGATACCTCCTAGTCTTCAATAGAGTTATTTGATGCTTACACCAAACTTTTCACCTTACTACTTTCACCGAGGGTGATCTCAATACCCCTCACCAGTTTACCTTTCTTGGTGAGGAGGAAGATTAACCCTTGGTAAATCAGGCCAGAGGAAGGAATTTATTTGAAGGTCAAAATAGAACATTAAAACAATAAGATAAGTTAGTAATAGAGGATGATTCAGTGAACCTTCAAGTCGTTTAGAAGTAGGAAGTGATGGGAAAATATATGAGTGAATTTTCCTTCCAGAGTTAAATATCTCATTACCTAGAGATAAATGTCTAGATAATGCCTTAGAAGGTTGGCTCTAGGGTATCCCTTCTTATCAATTTGGAAACCTAAGCCCATTTCAAAGAAATTATGCATTATTACTTCCCTGACTATCTCCTTAATGATGTCAAATATAATTCCCCTAAATGTGACTTGCCTTGGTTTCTACCCCATAGCAAAAACATTAGCTAGCATTTCATCATGGCCTTTAATGCAAAGCATAAATTTAATAAACTCCCCTTTTTAAGAGCTTCCTCCAGACCTTGAAATTTTTTTGAACTTAGGAACATGAGATGGGATCAAACCTATCTCTATATTCCCCCATGATTATACTCTTCTTCCTACTTAAGTAGTGAAAAATGTAGCTTATGGAATGGTAATTCAAGCTACTCCAATTTTATTTTGCCTAACTACTATAACAATGTATGTTTTGGATGATGTATACCATTGCTAAACTTAAAATGAGTTTCATAATCATGAAACTTAGTTTGAGTCAAGCTTGGCTTAGTTTTTATCTCCATTCACATATGAACCTTTGACCCTTGGCTAAATGAGGGAGTTTTTCAAATCATGAATGATTAAGGGGGAAATACAAGGAGGGATATTATTGGGGCCAATCCACTTGATTAATTTAGGTGTAGAGAATATAATAGTTGTAACAGCTTCTACAATGATGTTGCCCTCATAGAAATATAATCACATCCTTAATATATTCATCAGAAATGTTTTTCAACTTAAAAATATAATCTACCAGATCCCCATATTTTTCTAAGGATAATTTGAATAACTTCATATGCACACCATTATTTTTTTGGGGATTCTTGTCACATAGATCATAAAGAGTATTTCATGTAGTATAGTTATGAGGAGAGTTGTTAATGTGAATATAAGTATCCATAGTACAACAACATTAATTAAGTCTAAGGATTTATAATCATACAAATTGATAATATCAAGCTTGTCTTGAGTAGTATGCAATGTGGGATTTTCTAAATTTATAATATCCCATAATTAATTAAACAATAGTGATTCTTCCATTAAGTGTTTTCAATCAGCATACTTTTAGATCATTAAACAATCCTTATCAGAAACAAATTTTTGAATATAGACATTTTCAAATGAATAATGTCTAAAAAAAATACAATATACCCACACAATTCAAAATAACACTTGCATAAGAAAAGGGCCTATGAGGTTTTGCACTTAACCTCCTCGTAGATAATGTAATAAGTTTTTGACAGGATTTACACTTAACCATGATAAAATCAAAATCAAAATGATACACCCTTATACTAAAAAAAATTACACCAATTCACACTTATATATTATTCTTAAAAATCACTTGCAATAAAATAATAGAATATGCCAAAAAATATTCTTTTCTTAAACTAGTTTAATCAAATAATAAAGTTTGACCAAAAATGTGCTTTTTGGAGGTTTGAATTTTGGACCTTCTAATTACAAGTCTTACACAAAATAATAATAATTATGTTCTCTACAAGTATAAATGAAATAAAATAGAAAAATATGGTATTTAAATAGTGTCTTGATGATGAAAATTATACCATGAACTAATCAACCCTATCACCTATCATGAAGGCCAAATTGGAATCATACCAATCTAATATTAAGGTTATAAAGGTTCAATTATGATTTGAATGATGTGAGGGGTTTTTTTAATGTTATGAAAAATAATAAATAAGCCATCAAATGTAACATATTGCATTATAATTTTATAAATCCACTTTATCAAATAATGAATCTGTTTAGATATGAAAGTGTAATCTATCTTATTTGATAGATAAGACTTATAATTTAGGTAATCTCTTGAAGGAAAGAAATCCAATTTAGTAATATTGTATATTTCAATGTGATATCTTGTTTTTCTATTAAAATATCTTCCAAGTAACTTCAAGATAATAACCAAAAATATAAAGTAAAACAAACTTGAGATAAATAGATTTTCAATCAAGAAGGTAATTAAATAAAACTTAAAACATCAAGACACAAAAGATAGAAAACATCAAACAACTAAACAAAGGAAAAGAAACAAAGGTAAATATAAACTAATCTAAGAGAAAGGTAACAAAATATCAAAGGAAAAAAAGGTCAAAAACTATGTTAAAGAAAACAGAACAAACCACTGAAAAATTAAGACTAACTATTAAGTAAACTAAACAAGCATAGAATTAAGACTAGCAATTAAACTAATCTAAAATCTAACTATTTTAAGAAACAATCTAAACTAAGACCAAACCTAAAAACAATCTAAATTTTAAATAAATATATTTGAACTACTAATCTAAAATCTTATTAAGTTTATATTAATATTATACTATAAAAGAGAAAATAGTCAAAGAAAAACAATCTAACTTTAAGAAAAATACAAGAAGATGTATCTACGAAAGAACTTAAAACAAAAATGAAGAATAAACTAAAAGTTAAAGATACTAAACTAAGAATTAGAAAAAAAAATAGATTAATTAAATATTAATCTAAAACAAAATATAGTATATTAAAAATTAAAGTCAATATAAAATACAATAAAATTTGTGAGTCTCAAAAGAGAGAGTCATCTTAGCAGAAAAGATAGATGTTATTTGAAAAACCAACATCTTTCTTTACAGACACTTGAGAGACAACTTCTACAATTAAAATAGATCAATAAAATGTCATAAATAATGAATTATTCATCATAATTTGGGTTGAATCCTTGGATTTCGCACATAAGACTATAAATAGAAATCATCAAAATATGTTAAACTTGACAAATCTCATATAATATAGTATAAATGATAATATAAAAAATGGTTATACCTGCATTGTCTAAGCTATTACTCAACCATTCAAAAAAGTACCATTGGGTCTATCTACAAAAGTTATCTCAGAGTAGTTACATAAAAAAGAAAAAGATAAGTGATTGACTTCAAAAAATGTATAAGTCCTCAATACCTATGTTGTTTCTCCACTTCAAATGAATCCTTGATCTCCTTTTATTCTTCAAATTTGGTTTGAATGAAGTTACAATTAACCTTAATTAGTTATTAGTTTAACTTAACTCATTGATTTTAAAAGTCAATTAATTATAAACAATTATTAGTTAAGGTTATATTTAATTAAGACTTAAAAGTCTTAATGGATCAAGATTTTGAAAATGGATTGGGTGCATTCTAATGGGTGGGAACCCCTATCAATTAATAATAAAATAGAATAGCATATATCAATAAAAATAAATAAATCAAAATTTGTGAAATTTTTATTTATATCAACCATAATGCATATTTACAATAATTAACTTAAGCATGTGTGTGTGTGTGTGTGTGTGTGTGTGTGTGTGGGCTTAAGTTAATTATTGTAAATATGCATTATGGTTGATATAAATAAAAATTTCATAAAATTAAAGTCTATCGGAATTGTTGCTAGAATTCGAATAATGCGAATGCAATGGAGACGTGATCACATGAGATGAAGCAAGTGCACACCACATAGATGCTAAAGCAATTTAAAATTATACAAGAAGATAAATTGCACAAGACAAAATGGAGAAAATTAAAATTTTATTAACATGAGATGGCCAAAGTGAAGAATACATATAGGAGATAACGTAAGTAACTCCTCCATAAAAGGTGGTCAAGGCACCCCAAGAATGGACTGTAACTCCTCCATGAAAGGTGGTGACAAGGTGTTAAGAATAGAGAAGTAACTCCCATCAAGGGAGTTACTTATGACACCTATGACACACATCTCCACATAAGCTAGCCTATCCCACAAATGTAAGAAAACTCCTTGTATGCACAAATATAATTTCCCTAATTAATAAATAGGGAAAAATAAAAACCTACACTAATACCCCCCATAAGCATAGCTTAGGTGGGTAGTGTGGAAATATAAAATAGGTCCCGACAACTAGGCCTGATGAGGTACCCATGTACACATGCAATCTCCCATAAGATAGAGAAAAGGAGAAAACCTGTAGGAAAAAACTCCCCCCCCAAAAGAGAGACATAAAAGAAAAGAAGAGGCTAGAAGGTCCCCCCTGAAGATGATGTTGTTGCAGATGTAGACTGCACCCCAAAAAGAGCTCATAGATGAATGAACTTGCTCTCGGTGAAAGGTTTGGTGAAGATGTCTATAACCTACTCTGAAGACTAGCAAAAGATTAAGTCAATGACATGACTATGAATAAGCTTCCGAATGAAATGCATGTAAATCTCTGTGCTTGGTCTGCTAGTGCTGAATTGGATTCCTACAAATATGAATGGTACTCTAGTTGTCATAATAAATGATGGTGGGCTACCTGATAAGAATGCCAAACTCAGAAAGAATCTCTTGAAGCCATATAGCCTCAATAGCCAGATTAATAACTCCCCTATACTCTGCCTCTATGGATGATATAGTAATAGCACTCTGCTTCTTGCTAGACCAACTGATAGGACCAAAACCTAGAGAGAAACAATAACCAGAAGTGGATTCGTGAGTCTGTGAATCACCAGCCCAGTCTAAATTTGTACATCCAACCAAGTCAACCTTTATGCCAAATCTATAATGAATCCCATATCTATGTGAACCCTATATGTAATGCAAGATCCTCTTAGCTACTTTCCAATGCAACTCATGTGGTTCCTACATAAATCTAGAGACAAGTCCCATTGTATATGATATGTCGAGCCTGGTGTGAGTCAAGTAGATGAGACTATCAACAAGTTGTTGATACCAAGTGGCATCAACCAATGGTGAAGAATAGTCAGCCTCAAGCTTGACTCCTAATAGAAAGGGAGTTAGAGATGGCTTGCAATCAGTCATGTGAAACTGAGCCAATAAGTCAAGAGCACACTTAGGCTATGTAAGAGAAATCCCTAAATCTGACTATGAGATCTCGATGCCAATGAAGTAGTGCAACAAACCCAAGTATATCATGTCAAATCTATCATGGAGAGATGCCTTCACCATTGCAATAGATGATGAAGAACTCCCGGTGATCAAAAGGTCATCAACATATAGAACCAAAATTAGGAGCAAATCATCCTACCGCAAGAAGTAGACATTAGGGTCAAAATGGTACCTAGTGAAACCTGTTATGAGAAGGAAGGAATCCATCTTGGCATACCAAGCCTGAGGGGCCTATTTGAGGCCATAGATAGATTTCCTAAGTCTACATACTAAGGAATATTCTTGAATAAATCCTAGTGGCTGCTCCATGTAGATCTCCTCCTCTAGGTCTCCATGAAGAAAGGCACTCTTCACATCCATCTAGTGCACATCCCAACCATGTGTTGCAACAATAGTCAAGGTGAGTCAGATATAAGCTATCTTTGCAATGGGTGCAAGGTTATTTGAGTAGTCAATGTCTACCACCTGTGAGAAACCCTTGGTGACCAATCACGCCTTGTACTTATCAACTGACCCATTTGCTACAAACTTGGTCCAATATATCCTCCTACATCGAACCATATTTCTTCCCTTAGGAAGTGAAGTCAAATCCCAAGTGTGATTTTTGATTAAGGAAGAATATTCTTCCTCCATAGCACTATCCCACTCAAGTACCCCTGATGCCTCTCGAAAAGACTGTGGATCTAAAACTAAAGCAAAGAAGGCATGTGGGTCTCTCTGAAAATCCTCCCTAGTATGTCTGTCATCTATGGGATCTCCTACCCAAGTGCTAGCACTCTCAAGTGTCTATCTAGCCCAAAGTGGCCCAAAAGTGGGTGACTTAGGTGGTAACTCCTCATCCTCTGACTGACTAGAGGTGGATGACTCTGCATCATTGTCCTCACTGTCTAAACTTGAAGAAGAAGAAGATGTCACTGGCTCAAGAACCTATTGTGGCTAATCTGAATCTGATGAGGAATCATGAAGAAGTAGATCTGATGAGGGAGAAGTGTCAAGTGTTGAGTCTCTAGGACTCTCCTGAAAATGGCCACTTCTCTCGATGAACAACTCATGAGTGACTGGATCTAGAAGGTGATACCCCTTAATACCATCTAGATATCCTACAAAGATGTAAGGCTTGGACTGACATTCCATAGCTTTGCATTTCTTCTTTAGAATGTGGGCCATGGCTGGGGATCCAAAAACCCTAAAGTGCTCAACATCAACTTTCCTTTTATGCCAAGCTTCAAAGGGTGTTATCCCTTTCAAAGCTTTGTGAGGAACCCTATTTTGAATGTAGCAAGCACAATTAATGGCTTTGGCCCAGTACTGTGGTGCTAAAGATTTAGAGTGAATCATACAGCTACTCATCTCTTTCAAGAACCTACTTTTGCATTCTGTAACCCCATTCTATGAAGGATTGTAAGTGACTGTGCACTATAAATCAATCTCTTCTGTGGTGCAAAAATGCTCAAACCTATTGCTAACATACTCCCCTCCATTATCAGTTTGAAGAACCTTGATGGATTTCTCACTTTGTTTCTCAACAAGAGCCTTGAAGTCTAGAAAATTTTCAAACACTTCAGACTTTTGTTTGAGAAAATATATCCAAGTATACCTAGAGAAATCATCAATGAAAGTGAGGATGTACTTGGCCCTTATGAAAGATGGTTTGGGAAAGGGTCTCGATACATCACTGTGGACTAACTCCAAAGGTTGTGAAGCCCTCCAAGCTTTGCCTTTGTCAAATTTTGCTTTGGGATGCTTCCCAAGGGAGCACCCCTCACAAAGTCCTTTTGAGAATTGGACACGAGGCAAGCCAATGACCATGTCATGTTTGCAAAGTTGCTCAAGGTAGCAGTAGTTAAGGTGGCCAAACCACTCATGCCATAATTTGATAACTCCATCTGAATGAGTTAGCAATGTTGTTAGAGAAGAATCAGGTGTAAAATGTGAGGTGTATAACTTTACTTGGTGATCTACCCTACCCACTGCCACTGTAGTATCGCTATGCAATACCCTGATAGTCACTAAATCTAGTGAAAACTCAACTCTCATGTCTCGACCAATGTGAGTGATTTGGTACACTAATAAGACATTGGTTGAAAGAGAAGGAACACTTAGAACATTATTGAATGTTCCTCCTTTCATTTCAACTGACCCTCTCCCTACAACAGAAACTAATGTGTCATCACCCAAACTAATTGAAGTCATGCTACAAGGCTCTAAAGATGAAAACTCAACTAGGGAAGAGCCCATGTGGTGAGAAGCACCCAAGTCAATGATCCATGAAGATGTAGAAGTTGTTGTAGCTACAAGAGCCTTGCCCTTTTCTTTCTCCTTACCCTTGCCTTTTGCCTTGGTAGAATCTTGGGTAGATGAATTCTGCTTGATGGACTCAGGAACACCTATGTTGTTCTTCTCTAGAAGATGAGTTAGGTGATCTATTTGTTTCTTCATGCATTTGTGTTCATCATGCCCTGTCTTTTTACAATAGGCACACTTAACCTTCTCCTTTTTAAGTTTAACATTGGAGGAAGAAGACTCAGTGTTACTTTTGGTAGGATTGTTGTTTTCTTTCTTCTTCTCTTGGTCCTTATTCTTTTTCTTCTTCTCCTTTGTTGAAGTATTATCCTTACCATTTCTAGCTATCAAAGCTTGGGGTTGAGTAGACTTCATTGTGCCCATTTGAATTAGCTTATCTTGCTCCCTAGTCAAATCAGCAATGAATGAATCTAAAGAAGGCATTTTCCATGTAGTGCCAAGGGCACCTTTTGTGGCATGGAAAGTGGAGACAAAGACTGAATAGCTTGGACCTAACTTTGTGAGAATATAAAGGATGAGTTGATCATCTTTATTCTCTATCCCGCATTCTTTCAATTGCAATCTAAGGGCCTTAAACTTAGTGAAGAAGTCTTGTAGGGTGTCAAAGTTGCTAGGACTTAGACTTATGAGTTTGTTTTTGAGCTCATGACCTCTCATCTCATCAAGCTTCCCAAATAAGAGTTATAAGGTGTCCCATATTTATTTGGGAGTCTTGGAGGTTTCTAAATTGGAGAGAAGTTTTGGAGACACGAACAAGCTCAGTAATCCATAGGCTTCATCACTACGGTTGTACCACTTGACCTTTTCAGCATTAGTGTTGGGTTATGCTTCAGTACCCATGGTGATCCTATACAACCCTTTGCTTCTAAGAATGATTGACATTTTAACCTTTCATTCATGATAGTTGAAGGGTGTTAGGGGTTTGAGTTGAAAAGAATCTATTTTAAGCTGAATTTAGGTGAAGTTGTGTTGATTGTAAGTTGTGAAATTATGCAGAAAGGAGAATGAAAGCAAAGATTTCAAGTGCTAAAAAGCAATCACACCCCCCTCAAATGTTGAGCCCCCCCCAAATATATATCAAACTAGATTGTACAAATTTATAAATCAATTTAGCTATGTCAATTCTTCTTATTCATCTTCAAACTGTAACTATGTTACTTACTCAGGATCCCATAAGAGACTAAATTATCAAAACATGAATCTTTGAATAAAAATTGTCTTTTAAATTATAGTTTTCCTACAACTATAATGTCTCTTATTGATTTAAATATCATGAAAATATATTTCAAGCAAAACCATATGTCTTTTCAAAACATGAATCTTTGAATCTAGTTTGATATATATATATATATATATATATATATATATATCAAACTAGATTCAAAGATTCATGTTTTGATAATTTAGTCTCTTATTGGATCCTGAGTAAGTAACATAGTTACAGTTTGAAGACGAATAAGAAGAATTGACATAACTAAATTGATTTATATCAAACTAGATTGTACAAATTTATAAATCAATTTAGTTATGTCAATTCTTCTTATTCGTCTTCAAACTGTAACTATGTTACTTACTCAGGATCCAATAAGAGACTAAATTATCAAAACATGAATCTTTGAATAAAATTTGTCTTCTAAATTATAGTTTTCCTACAACTATAACGTCTCTTATTGATTTAAATATCATGAAAATATATTTCAAGCAAAACCATATGTCTTTTCAAAACATGAATCTTTGAATCTAGTTTGATATTACTCAGGATCCAATAAGAGACTAAATTATCAAAACATGAATCTTTGAATCTAGTTTGATATATATATCAAACTAGATTCAAAGATTCATGTTTTGATAATTTAGTCTCTTATTGGATCCTGAGTAAGTAACATAGTTACAGTTTGAAGACGAATAAGAAGAATTGGCATAGCTAAATTGATTTATAAATTTGTACAATCTAGTTTGATATATATACATATATTATATATATATATCAAACTAGATTGTACAAATTTATAAATCAATTTAGCTATGCCAATTCTTCTTATTCGTCTTTAAACTGTAACTATGTTACTTACTCAGGATCCAATAAGAGACTAAATTATCAAAACATGAATCTTTGAATAAAAATTGTCTTCTAAATTATAGTTTTCCTACAACTATAATGTCTCTTATTGATTTAAATATCATGAAAATATATTTCAAGCAACACCATATGTCTTTTATATAATACTCTTGAATTTATACTGAATTCATCTTATATAGATCTAACAAAGCATAATAATACTACAAGTGTTTCTAATTATAATAGAAATCTTGAGACAAAAACCATGTATGTCTAAATATGTCCTCAAAATCATTTCCATCACCCATAAACTATTAAATGCATCTGGTTCTCAAATATTTTAAGATAACAAATCATTCAAACACTTTACAACCTTATTATGCACAAACTCTCAAAATCCAAAACTGAAAAACAAAGATTGATAGACCATTCATTATTTTGAGACTTGACCCACTATAGAATCCATGCAAAGTCTTTCCTTCAAAACCCACCAATATATACCACTATATAAAGATTTTGTCTAATAAAATGTATTTACATGTCAAATATACTAATGTATTAATTTTATAATATGTCAAACACACCAAAATAACCTTTTATCACTTGCACAAATCTAATCATTTTAAAGTTCCAACAAAAACCCTTTGAAAATTAAAATTTGAAACAATTTGTGAAACTAAAGCTAAAACTGAACTCATATTCAACAAACAAATCTTATATATTCTCAAAACTTATGCTCAAACTAGTAAATCCTTTTATCTTTTTCATGCTAAAAATATACCAAGCTTAAATCCATTTGCTTTAAATATAACCATCTGTATCAAACTTACATCCATGAAACTGAAAAGATCATATAACTTTCTTAAAATACATGCACAAAACTCGACTCAGAATTCATTAACATGAAGGACAAGATCATATTTTTCCCATGAAACCATAATAAATGTTCAAAACAACAAGAAATCAATTCTTCAACTTATTTATGTTACTCAAATCATACCTAGAATTGATTCTTCTACTCACAATCCTTTTATGTAACTCAAAACAACTCAAAATCTGCTTGAAATCCAAACTGATAGAGTTTCCTTTCTATGATAAAAATTTCAAAAATGACTAAAATAAAGAAAACCAACCTATTTATAATTTCCATGCCTCATCATAACCACCTTGCTTATGTGTCTAATTCCTATTTGCTTCATCTAATCGAGGATATACTTAGTAATTATGTCAAATTAGTTAGCAAACAATCAAACTTAGCAATTATCAAAACCTTCACTAAAATCCTTACCAACACCCACCATTTGAAGCATATATATCTCACCATAAATTCTTTATTTCCATCAAATCTCCTTCAAAAACCTTGAAGCCTCAAATATTCCTTTACATTAACTTCTTTGCTAGCTCGATGTGCCATGATGAACCATCAAATGAATTACTAAATTGAATGCCAACTCACCAAACCACATACCATGTTATGCAAGTTCATGACTTGAAATAAAGTCATACATATTACTTTTCAAATTTCCAACTTATACCCTTTGAAAGTGTGCCATCAAAACGTAGACTTAGGTAATAATTTTGAAATCAGCATGGCCTAGTAGCTATATTATTTCAAACTTAGGAATAATGTTCTTATGTTAGGATATTTTGAAAACATAAATATCAAAACCACTAGGTTTTTTTTAAAAGGAAATAATCATATACCTTAGAATTTAAGCTAGATAGTGTTTCAATAAGAAACTTTAATCAAAAGGAGACTGTAATTATAACCTTAGGATCCTTTGATTACATCAAATCAACTTCAAATATGTTAACATTATCAAATGTTAATTATACCATAAGAAAAGAATGTGAGTCATAAATTGATTTGATGAATCCATAGAATAATTATATGCAACTTTAAAAATAAAGCTCATATAAATCAAATTAGGTATTTGATTTATTTAATTCTAAACTACATTATTTAATCAAACTATAAAAATTATGATGGATCCACCAATATATATCTCAAAAAAAATGAACTGAGAGATAATTCATTGTAACCAATTCATAGATCATTCCTATCTAATCCAAAATAAACTTCACATTCCCAATGAAAATGAAAATAGCATAATAGTCACCACAAACTACTCATATTATCAAATAAAATTTGATCTAAAATTTATATCATTCTCAATTGAAAGTCATTGTATATCTGAATCATTATAACAATTATAATGCTCTCAACCATAAAAAGTGTATATTTCAAACTGAAAGTGTTAAATTTTAATCTGATCATGATCAGAAAAGCAAAATGACTTATCACAACTATCTCAAAAATGACAATATGCATATACATATTTTATTCATTTATCCATTTATGCTCTTTGAAACCACTTAAATATAAACATGAATTCATCAACCAATCATCATCAATTCATAATTGGAAATATGCATCCCAAATATAATACTAATTGATCAGGTCCTTGACATAGTTTTTAACTTTATGACTGAGTCATCTCTATGGCAGAAAAAATATTAATTTTTAGAAAAATTGAAGGTGTGTAAAAAATAGGCATAACACTGGTGATCTTGCTAGCTAGTTTAGAATATAAAATTGGGTAGCAATCAAATTGCCTATTATAAGGACACTAACTTGAGAGTGTGATCCATGTAAATCATTTCTCAATCATTTATGTGTGAACCCCTTTAATAATGAATTTCAGCAAGATATGGATTGTTTGGGCAACATGGCATGAATTAAAGGAATGATATAGCAGGAAAGTTTGAGTTGGATGCATAATCTAATATAAATACCTTAAGTACAAAATCTAAAAATTAAGTAATACTTTGACAATTAGATAAAATTAGTATATATTATTCATATATAAAGAAAATTGAATTCCTAAAGAATAACATCATAAAATAATCGATACTTACAGTAGATTTGTAGAATCTTTGCATTCTTCCTCAATAATATAAAAATTTCATCCACTTGAAACACTTGTTGATCTTTTTAAAAGTAAAATTCAAACAACAGTAGGAAAATAAACAAACAACAAGAAAAACAATACAAATCAAAAGGGAAAAATAAAGCAAAACATAAAAAAATGACAAAATATTTATAGGCCAAAAAGAAATAAATCATTAACCAACATAATACTATGTGACAACATGAAGGATACACCATAACTAGAAACTAATAAAAGTAAATAAATAAAATGTAATAAATAAAGGAGGTATAAGAATAAATGATAAGAGATCTCGAATATGATTATAATGAAAGACATTATTTTTAGTATGAAAATAGTCATAATAACTCACGTTATATGATTTAAACTCATCAAGACAACATGACAAAAACATCAAATGACCTTGAATAAATAGAATTAAATCATGATTATGCATGCTTTTAACCATTTCTATGTTTTGTATTATATATACAAGCTTATCTATCTAATTTGGAGTGAGATGAATAATTTATGAATATTTTGTCTTCAAATGTGAGCAAACTTTAAGGTTGAGCTAAAGTCAATACTACCAATTTTTTTAATAATTTGAATATAATTATTAGGTAAGTTATTCTTCCAACAAATAAATAAAAGATCACCACTTGGTCTAAAAGGAATAGGAATTTCATTTAATTTTGAAAGAAAGCATAATAAATATTTCCCTGTGGATTTTTTTATTTCAAACAAAGCATGAAACAAGCTATTAGACATTGATCTACTTGAATTTAAATTAATATTTTGATGTAAAACTATTCTTGAGTGAGCTCATTTTTATTTTTCATAACTGATCAAAAATAGTCACAAAACTAGAATCAAAATTTGGGTGACCAGTTATGATAACTATCAACTGAAAACTAGTGACCAATTATGGTAATGAGAATCATTGAAGACAAGAATGGATAAAAAAAGACACTTGATTTAAACCCCCCAGTGGAGTTTTCAAATTTTTTTATGGTTAAAAATGTCATGCCAATGAATAAACCTATTTGGCTATCACAAAAGTCAAGATGGAATCATACCAGTTTAATCGTAAGGAACCTATGACTGAAAATCAATCCTCAGGTGTGTAAAAAGATCTTTTAAAGTTATGGGTATTACTATTTTTAATAATAAATCTAAATCAAGATTACGAACATTTACTAAGTTAATCAAATACAACATGAAAATCAATTATGTCAAGAAGAGTTATTCATAAACCATGTTTTGATCCAAGAAGCTAATCATTCCTTCAATATATATAACTCACTCTCAAATATGATATAAACTATCATCTGACCTATTTGACAAAATAAAGTCTATGAATTAGACAATCTCTTAAAGGCCAAAATTTTAAGATTATTGAAAAGTATATTTTATATTTGTGCTCATAAATGATCATCAAAGATAATAAACAAGAAAGCATAAAATATCAATATAACTCAAAAATCCTAAAGAGATGATAAAAATAACATTTATCTACTAAGAAAATAAACAATAAACTAATTAAGAAAAATAAAAATAAAAAATCTAAACTAAACTAAAACTAACACTATCTAAAAAAAAAGAAATAAACAGAAACTATCAAAGAAAGTAAACTAATGTTAATAAAAACTAAATTAGAAATCAAACTCAAATAAATAAAATACATTATAAAACATAAAAAATATAAGTCTTAATAAATAAGAGGCATCTTAGTAAATTAGATCAATTTTATTTGAGAAATCAACATCCTTCATATAAAATAACTTTTACAATAAATTAGATTAACAATCTATCATAAAAAGTAATATTTTAAATGTTATTTAGGTTGAATACTCAAATTGTATACATAAAACTAAAAGCTACAATCACCAAAGATATTAAACTTGATAATCTTCAGATAATCAGTTATAAATGCTAATATAAAATTGGATATACCTGCATTGTCTAAGTAGTATACTCAACCATCAAAGAAAGTACCATTGATCTATCTACAAAATTCATGTTATCTTAGAGAAGTTGTATAGAAGAAAGAGATAAATGATCAACTTCACAATATATGTCTTCAATACCTTTGTCTTTCCTCCTCTTTAAATAAATCTTTCATCTCCTTTTATGGTTCAAACTTGGTTTCAAGGAAGTTATAACTAATATTAATTAGTTATTAGTTTAACTTAACTAATTAACTTAAAAATTCAATTAGTTATATATAGTTTATTAGTTAAGGTTATGTTTAATTAAGGCTTAAAAAGTCTTAATGGATCATATTTTTTAATATAGACTAGGTACATTCTAATGGGTGGGGACTCCTATCAATTAATAATAAAATAGAATACATATATCAATATAAAATAGATAAATCATTGTTTATGAAATTCCTATTTATATCAACCATCATGCATATTTTCAAATTTTAACTTAGGAATGTGTGTGTGTGTGTGTGTGTGTGTGTGTGTTTGTGTGCCATAGAACTAAAAATATTATATACTCCTTTAAACTCTGTTTTCAATATGAAATCACATATATATCTTTGTCAAACTAGTTTTCACATAGTTTTAAATCAATTTAGTTATGTCAATTCTTCTTAATCATATTCAAATTGTAATTATGTTACTTATTCAGAATCAAACAAGAGACTAAATTATCAAAACATGAATCTTTGAACAAAACTTGTTTTCTAAATTATAGTTTTCTTACAACTATAATGTCTCTTATTGATCTAAATATCATGAAAATATATTTCAATAAAATCCATGTCTTTTGTATGATACTCCTAAATTTATATTGAATTCATCTTATATATAATCTAACAGAGCATAATAAGACTACAAGTGTTTCAAATCATAACAAAAAGCTTGAGACAAAAACCTTATATGTCTAAATATGTCCTCAAAATCATTTCTATCACCCATAAACTATTGAACACATCTGATTCTTTAATATTTCAAGATAAAAAATATTTCAAACACTTTACAACCTTATTATGCACACACTCAAAAAATAAAACTAAAAACAAAGTTTGACATAAATTTTATTATTTTGAGACTTAACCCACTATAGAATCCATGCAAAGTCTTTCCTTCAGAACCCACAAATATATGTGATTGTAGAAAGTTTTTATCTAAGAAAACATATTTGCATGTTGAATATAATAATGTATTTACTTTATAGTAGGTCAAACACACCAAAATAACCTTTTATCACTTGCACAAATCTTAACCTTTTAAATTTCCAAAAAAACCCTTTTGAAAAGTAAAAGTCGAAACAATCTATGAAATTGAAGCTAAAATTGAACCCATATTCAACAAACAAATCTTATTTATTCTCAAAACTTATGATCGGACTGATAAAGTTGTTAACATTTTTAATTCTAAAAATAGACCAAGCTTAAATACATTTACTTTCAATATAACCATCTATATCAAATTTACATCCATGAAACTAAAAATATCATATAACCTTCTTAAACATACATGCATAGAAATCGGCTTAGAATTCATTAACATGTAGGCTAAAATCAAATTTTTCCCATACAACCATAACAACTATTCAAAACAAAAATAAATCCATTCTTCAACTTATTTATTTTACTCAATGCATACCTATAAGTGCTTCTTCTGCTCACAATTCTTTTTTGTAACTCAAAACAACTTGAAATCCAAATTGATAGAGTTTCCTTTTCATGAGAAAGCTTTCAAAAATAACTAAAACAAATAAAACCAACCTATTTATAATTTTTATACCTCATCATAACCACCTTGCTTATGTGTCCAATTCCTATTTACTTCATCAAATCAAGGATGTACTTAGCAATTACCAAAACCCTTACTAAACTCCTTACCAACACCCTCCATTTGAGGCATGTACGGCTCGCTATAAATTATTTCTTACCACCAAATCTCCTTCAAATATCTTGAAGCCTCGAATATGCCTTTACATTAAATACTTTGTCATTTTGGTGTGCCATGATGAACCATCAAATCAATTACCAAATTTAACTCCAACTCACCAAACCACATACCATGTTATACAAGTTCGTGACTTGAAATAAAGTCATACATATTACCTTTCAAATTGCCAACTTATACCATTTGAAAGTATGCCATCAAAACATAGAATTTGGTAATAATTTTAAAATCACCATGGCCCCATAGCTATATTATTTCAAACTTAGGAATAATTTTCTAAGGTTAGGATCTTTTGAAAACATAAGTCTTGAAACCACTAGTTTTTTTTTTTCAAAATTAAATAATCATATTACCTTAGAATTTGGGCTAGATAGTGTTTCAATTAGAAAATTTAATTAAAAATGCATTGTATTTAGAACCTTAGGATCCTTTGATTACATCAAATCAACTTTGAATATGTTAACATTATCAAATGTTAATTATACCATAAGAAATGAATGTAATTCATCAATTTATTTAATGAATCCATAGAATAATCATATGTGAATTTTAAAATGAAGCTCATATAAATCAAATGATGTATTTGCTTTATTTAATCATAAACAACATTATTTATTCAAATTGTAAAAATTATGACTAATCCACTGGTATATATCTTTAAAAAAAGAACTGTGAGAAAATTAATTGTAACTAACTCATAAACCATTCCTATCTAGTCCAAAACAAGCTTCACATTGCCAATGAAAATGAAAAGAGCACAATAGTCACTACAAACTACTCATACTATCAAATAAAAACTGATTTAAAATTTATATTATGCTCAATTGAAAGTTCTTGTATATTTGAATCATCATAACAATCATAATGCTCTCAACCATCAAAAGTGACTATTTTAAACTAAAAGTGCTGAATTGTAATCTGATCATAAACTAAAAAGCAAAATGACTGATCACAACTATCTCAAAAATGACAATAAACATATGCATAATTTATTCATTTATCCATTTATGCTCTTCAAAACCAATTAAATATAAACATGAATTTATCAACCAATCATCATCAATTCATAATTGAAAATATGCATCCAAAATATAATACTAATTGATTGGGTCCCTGACATAGTTTTAAACTTTATGACTGAGTCATCTCTATAGCAGAAAAAGTATTAGTTTTTAAAAAAATTGAGGAGTTTGAAAAGTAGGCATAACAAGAGTCCTACCACCAAATATACATCCATAAAATCCTCAGTTATCCCAATTATTTTTAGTGTTAAAAGGTAGATTATTTAAGATATTCTAAAACTCAGGATCTACTGCATCAAATTGAATGAACATCCTAGCACCCCTATGAAATCTAGGGCCAAAACTCCTATCTCAAAAACCACCCCTTGAGATATTTCTATTTGGGTTTTGCTGATTCACATTGCTACCAGAAGCTTGATATGCCCAACCTTGATTATTATTACTTATATTTGATCTAATCTAGTCCCATAAAGACATCTTAAATACAATCTAAAAATTAACATACACATTCAAAATGAAATCATAATTTATTTCTAAATCAACAAAATAATCTCTGTACCTATCAATAAATTGAACCATATATACTACATTTGATTATCATTATAATATTTATTTGATTTCATCATAATACTTTGTTGAAAACTATATAAAACTTTTATAATTATATTATCATAATTTTATTCTCAAAATATTGTATCATATCCCTTTGAAATATATTTTGACTATGAAAATGAACTCACAAATATATATCTTGTCACACCAAACTTGCACAAATTCTAAAATAACTCAGTCATGTCTGAAATAGAAATTCATATTCATGAAATATGTTTATAAATCCACATAACTTTCTTAAATCAAATAAAAGATCAAATCCTCAAATATGACTCTTTTGAACAAACTTATATTTTTGGGTGCAAATTATAGTTCTCTTATAACTATAAACTTCTTTGTTACTCTCTTCATATTTTTGAAAATTATTTTTTAACTTAACCAAATTTTAAGTTATTTGACATGAAATCTTATTTCAAAAAGTTTTGACATATATTCATAACTTTATGTTCTCACTATTAATAATCAAAATCATAAATATTTTCAAAACTAAACTTTTAACAAAAAATGTACTTGAATAATAATTACTTTCTCCAAGTTGTAACATCATATAAAAAAGAAAATCAACCTCAACATAACTTGCTGAGATACAAATATCACACTATCCCAAAAAACCTCGAAATGAAATACAAATAATTTCGCAATATATTTTGCCCAATTTCTTAATTCAAACCCTAACACATTTCTGCAACATGATTCCAGACTAATGCTTTTCAAAATGTATCACCACATAATACTTTGAAACATAAATCATTTATTCAAAATATACCTTATCAAATATTTAACTGAGAAACAATTGACTTCCTCAAATTACTATTATTTCAACATTTAATTTAAAAACAAATCCTAAGATCTTGATATTGATATGTAAATCCAACAAAAATTTCATATTTTATCTAGCTCTTTATTTTTAAACCAATATATATATATATATATATATATATATATATATATATATATATATATATATATATATATATATATAGGTTTAAAAATAAAGAGCTAGATAATATATATATATATATATATATATATATATATATTCAACCACTTTCTGACATAACCCTCCAACTCACAAGCGATCACCAACATTTGAACTTTCCAAAATATTTGAGAAATACATATAGATAAAATTCTCTTTTAATAAAAAAACCTTTCAAATACTCATGTAATAAATATGTAGGGTTATTTTCAAAAACTCAAAGTCTCATAGAATTTTTTGAAATTTTAATGGCATGCATGGCTCTATTTTATTCATAGAGAGTCAAAATTGAGTATATATTTAACCCAGTATCCTAAAACTCAACCCATTATACTTCCAAATCATAACATAAGACTTATTTCTAAACTAGCACTGATACTTGTGAAACAAAAACCTTTTAAAACTTTTTCAAAGATTCATGGAATATGCATGCAAGGTTTATTTACAAAATTTATGTTTCAATGAAATTTGAAGCTAAAAACAACATATTCAAATGATACTATAATTTTCTCATAGAAATCCAGAACTAAAGGTATACTCGATAAGAAAGACCTATATATCTCAAATCTCATGCCCAAATATGATAAAATCATTCATCTTCATCTCATTCTGAGAATACATCAAGCTTAAATCCTTTCATTTCAAAAAAACCATTTATACTAAAAATTAAATCCATGAAACTGAAAACATCATATAACTCACTCAAACATGCATGCATAGAACTTAACTCAGAATTCATTAACATGCAAGTCGAGATCATATTCTTCCCATATAACCATAAAAATTGTTCAAAACAACAATAAAACCATTCCTCAAACTTATTTATGTTGATCAAGGCATACTTGGATGTGCTTCTTCTACTCACAATCCTTCTCTACAACTCAAAATAACTCAAAATTCACTTAAAATCTAAACTGATAGAGTTTCCTGTCCATGAGAATTTTTTTTTAAATGACTAAAACAAATAAAACCAACCTATTTATAATTTTCATGCCTCGAGTAACCACCTTATTCATGTGTCTAATTTCTATTGGCTTCATCCATTCGAGGATGTACTTAACAATTCTACCAAATTGATTAAAAAACAATCAAACTTAGTAATCATCAAAACCTTTACTAAACTCCTTACCAACATCCACCATTTAAGACATGTACACCTCACCATAAATTCTTTATTATCACTAAATCTCTATCAAAGATCTCAAAGCCTTGAATATTCCTTTACATTAACTCCTTTTCCAGCTCAAGGTGCCATGATGAACCATTAAATGAATTTCCAACTTGAATGCCAACTTACCAAACCACATACCATGTCATGCAAGTTCGTCACTTGAAAAAAAGTCATACATATTACCTTTCAAATTGCCAACCTTAATACCTTTCAAAACTTATGCTTCAATACATATATTTAAAATATTAATCTTTGAAACAATAGTCTTAAATGATCACTAGGGCCTTTAAATTAGGTTAAATTAGACTTATGACATTAATATAAAATCTTAGCATTATGAAGTATTTAAACTTAGAACCCTCATAGGATGTTTAATGTCTTTAAGAATTAATAAGTCTAATTCTCAAACCATCGTTAATCACATCAACATTTCAAAATCTCAACTGTATTATCACTTAATACTATATAAAATTGATGGATTTGTTAATTGAACCATATGATGATTATGATCAACTTTCAAAGAAAAGTTTATAATAAATCAAATGATTTATTGATTTGATAAACCGTAAATACATTATTTTCTCAAACTAAAAATATTATGACTGACCCAAGTACATATTTGTAACTAGAAAACCATTATTATCAAACAGTAGCCATTTATCTAAGATAAACCAAGTTGAATCTTATCATAAAAATAAAAATAACACAATAGCCACCACAAACTGCTCTCAGTGTCAAATGAAAACTGATCTAAAATTTATATCATGCTCAATTAAATATCTATGAATATTTGAATTATCATAGCAATCATAATACTCTCAACCATCAAAAGTGTCTCTATCTTAAACTTAAAGTGTTGAATTGTAATATGATCATGAACTGAAAAACAAAATGGCTGAGCATAACTATCTCAGAAATGATGACATACATATACATATTTTATTCATTTATCCATTTATGCTCTTTGAAAACACTTAAATATAAATTTAGATTCATCAATCAATCATTGTCAATTCATAATTGAAAATATGCATTCAAAAATACTATTAATTGACTAGGTCCCCGACATAGTTTTAAACTTTATGAGTGAGTTGTCTCTATGATTAAAAAAAATATTAGTTTTAGAAAAATTTGAGATGGTGTGAGAAATAGGCATAACACTAACAACTTTGATAGTCAATTTTGTGTAATTAAATTTAGTAACAACAAATTACCTATTAATAAAAACATACTCTTGAGAGTGTGATCCAAGTAAATCATTTCTCAAGTAGCTATGTGTGAACCCTTTTAATAGTAAATCTCTATAAAGGATGAGTTTTTCAGTTAGTATGGCATGAAGAAAAAAAAATATATAATAAGGAAGTTTAGGTTGTATGCATAATCTAATACAAATGCATTAATTATAAAATCTGAAGATAAATGATACTTTAATAACTAGATGCATCTCAACTTATATTATTCATGTATAATGAAAACTAAATTTGTAAAGAGTAATATCTAAAAATAAATTATACTTACAGTAAAATTTACAACATCCTCACATTCTTTCTTCATAATGTGAAACTTCTCCATTTATAACCCTCATTGATCCTTATAAAAGTACATGTTGACACAGGTAAGGCAAACAATAAACCAAAATGGAAAAAATTAAATAAAGTTGACAAAGAAAAGAAACACAAAACCAAAAATAAAAAAGAAAATCAAAAGAAATAAACAAATCTAAATCTAGTTAATCATGAAATAATTTCAAATGATAACCATTAACTAACTAACGTAATCAATTTCCTTCAAGATCAAATCATTATTTCCAAGTACAGTAGTAATTCTATAAAGATCAAGCTATAATGAATCAAATTTGTGATATTTCTTAGAATCTTTGTGAACCTTGTCCCAATATAAAACTAAATCTCCAACTTAAAAATTTTTGTTAGAAATTTTCTTATCATTTTTTTTTTTTTTTTTGCTTAGATTTTTTTAATTTATGTAATGTTGTTGCTTTAAATTCATCAAGATATACTAGATCATAAAAAATTTGTTCAATTAAATTAGTATCTTTAGCAACATATTGTAAATCAGTTATAGTAGAAGAAATTTAAAGTTCTATTGTTAAGGTGGCCTCAAATCTATACACCAACATGAAAGGTGAGTAACTAGTTGCTACATTAATAATAGTCCTATCAGCCCATAAAGCTTCAAAAAATTTAAGATTATAATTTTTTTTATTATCACACACTAATTTCTTCATGATTGTAATAAAAATTTTATTTGTTAACTCAACTTAACCATTACCTTGTGGGTAATATTTGGATGAATGATTAGATATAATAGAATATTTTTCCAAAAAATTTAAAATTTTTTTTGATAAAAACTGAGGTCCATTATCAAAAATAATTTTATAAGGGACTCCAAATCTAGATAAATTTTAATTTTGTAAAAAAGAGATTACTTCACCTATTACAGAACTCTCAAGTGTTTTGGCCTCAGGCCACTTAGTGAAATAATCTATGGCAATTAGAATATACCTATCATTAGTAGATGAAGGTAGGTGTATATTTGAAATAAAGTTAATGCCTCATTTTGTAAAAAGTTTTTCAATAATAATAGGGTTTAAAGGCATTATAGTCAACTAATCTTTACCAATAAATAATTGACATGACATACAATAATGAACTAACTTATAAGCATCCTAAAACAGAGTAGGCCAATAATATCCTACTCTTAATATCTTATAAGTAGTAGTTTTTGTAGCATAATATCCACCATAATTTTTTTTATGATAGCCTCTAAGAACTTTTCGTGTTTGATCATGTGTAAGACATCTCAACAAAACTCTATCTCTATTTTGATAAAATAGAAAATTTTCTAGGAAATAAAAATTTAAAGCTTTTAAATATAAAGAACATCTTTTCTTTTTATCAAAATTATTAAGATAAGCTTGATTTTGAAAATAATAGACTAAGTCATGGTACCAATCATCTTCAGCCAACATACAATCACAGTCATTCATCTCAAGACCAAACTGAAATTGTTTAAAAAAATCAGCAATCTTCATGGCCTTTAAATGAGGCTTTGTATTTAATTTATCATCAACTGACAAAACTAAAACATTAATATCTGAAGAAGCATTTTCAGCTAAATGTTTTGTCAATTCATTACCTTTAATCTTTTTTGAAGTTTTGAATTCAAGATCAAACTTTGAATACGTACAATACACTTAGCAAGCCTTCCTTGAATGGTTGGTTGTTTCAAAAGATAAGACAAAATAGGTGTTTTAGATCACACAAATACATTATTTCTCATAATTAATAATGAAATTCAATCAAGGAGGAAACTAATGAGAAAAAAAATTCTCAATAAGAGGGTACCTAGTTTTAGTATCTTTTAAAACTTGACTTATGTAACTGATTGGTTTTTCTTCATTATTTTCAAATTATTGAGTTATAACAACTCCAATGGATTTTTAAGTAGTATTAACATAAAGAATGAATGCTTTCCTTCAATCAGGTTTAGTAAGTATTGGAGTACTTTCAAAGGCATTTTTAACATTATTAAGAGCTAAATCAAAACCCTCATCTCAAGTGTAAATTTTATCTTTTTTAAAGTATTAATTACAAAAGACTAGATTTATCATCAAAATATGATATGAATTTTATAACAAAATTTATTTTATCAAAGAAATACCTTAAGCAAGATTGAGCTTTAGGAGGAGGTAATTCTTTAATATGTTTAGGATCTATAGAATTGTCATCTTTTGAAATAATATGTCCTAATAACTTACCTTTGGTAACATTAAAAATTGATTTTTTTTTTAATTTAAATAAATACCATACTTTATAAATCTTGTGAAAACTTCATAAATATGATTTAAATACTTTTTTATTTTTTTAAATAAATAATGAGATCTTCTAAATAAACTTGAATTACAATGCCAATCAAGTCATCAAAAGCAACACGCATAGCTCTCTTAAAAGTAGCTCCTACATTTATTAATCAAAAAAGAATTTTGTTATAAGAAAAAGTCCCTCTACGAGTAGTAAAAATAGTCTTATATCTATCTTTAAGATTTACAAATATCTAATTATAACTAAAAAATCCATCTAATAATGACATCATTTCTGATCCTGTAACTTGTAAAATCTGGTCTATACTTGGTAGAGGAAAATTATCTTTAATACTAGATTTATTCAAATATCTAAAATCAAAACACAATATAATGTCATAATTTTTCTTTCTAACCAGTACTAAATTAGCTACCCATTTAGAATGTGTTACATTAAAAATGACACCATCATCAATCATCTTCTCTAGCTCTTTGTTAATGGTATCTTCTAACAAAGAGCTAATTCTTCGTATTTTATATCTTATAGGTTTGATACTAAGTTTTATAGGTATGTCATGGTTAATAATATTAGTATCATAACCTTTAAGATCTTTATATGTCTAGGTAAACACATCAATAAATTCTTTAAATAACTTAATGAATTTAACCTTCTCATTTGTAGCAACCTGAATTCTTAAATAAAAATATTTTTTATCTTCTTCGATAATTAAATCGATAGGAATAGTTTCACCTATGATTCCCTTGGAAGGTTCTTCTATTCTAGATATTTTGGGTTGATCATTAGGTATAAATGTAGATTATAAACTCACTAAACTAGTAAGTAATTTGTTAGTACTTAATTATAAATAATCTCCATAATTTAGTACATAATCATCATGATCAAAATGATTATCCTTAATAAAAAAAATTATATGTTCATCACAACTAAAAATAGGTCAACTATCATTTAAATCAAGAATGTCAAGATGGAAAATTTTAGCATAAGAGAAGTTTGTAGCAAGTTCCTTCTCACTTAGAGTTGAATTAGATGCAAAAACAACAAATTTATCATCTCTAATATTAAATTATTTAAGAATATGATTGATATTGAAAGCCTCTAAATATTAAACTAAAGAAAACCATTTGAGAATAACAATGAATATGAGTTTCATTAGTTTTATAAAAAAATTGAACATGTCTAACAACCAATTCAAAATCTACAAAGACTTCTAAGTGTTTTATATTAAGTTAAATAGTCTTTTCTAATCCTAAACATAATGCTTCAAACTCTAAAAAATTATTAGTATTTTAAAATGATAATTTATAAGAATATTTTAAATTTTATCAATAGGAGAAATTATACAAATTCTAGCACCATTACCTTATTGAGAACAAGTTCCATCAAAATAGAGTGACCATAAAATATTCTTTTCAAAGAATTTTTCATGTTGATTTTTTGGTTCATCTAAATTCAGCAATTCATAATTTCCAATTCTAATCTCAACATAATAAATAGTGGAAGAATTAGATGACTCAATAGGTGAACTAGACCAATCTTCTCTTTTTATGAAAGCAATTTTGTTATGAACAGGTACCCATGTAATATTTTTTCCAATAAAAGCACCAGTTGTTTTTGACCAGTCTCTTCCTATCAACATAGCATAATTACTAAGAATATCTAAAACTTGGACATTAGTAATGCATCTATTTCTTTCATCTTGAGAAATCTTAATGACTATATCATGAAACTTACCATAACTTTTAATTTGTTTAGAATCAAATCTAGTAAGTTTCTTATTATCAGTTTCATAAGATATGTTTGGCTGATCTATAGTGTATTTATATATAACATTATTTGAAGCACCTATATCTAAGATATAATTGTGAATTACTTTATTAGAAATTTTAACTATAACATAAAAATAAGGTATATAATCTACAGGAGGATCATAATTTTGAGCATAAATAGTTGATTATTCACTATTGCCTTCTTATAAGTCTACATCAATTTTAGGATTCTTAATGGCTTTATTAATTTTTTCAAGCTATCCTAAAAGACTACTTATAATAGTGAGAATATGGCATTAATTGTAGACAAATCATCATTTATATTATAAGTTTTATCATCAATTTATCTAAAAAATTTAAGCTTATAATGTTGATATTGACTATTATTATAACCAATTGATAAAAGAATAATTTGAGCAACATTATCAGTTGAACTACTTGCATTATTCTGAACCATTTTTCCTTTATCATTAGAAGTAGAATTATTATTTGTTATTTTATTATTTTAAGAACCATGCCCTTTATTTATCGTATTTACAACATAATCATTTTCATTATCTAATGGGTCATCAAGAGCATTTATATTATTTGCTAGATATTCAAATATGAGATCTTTTCTTTGAAGATTTTTTTTAAACTTATGAACAAAACATGAATCTAGATCATGATCTAATTCACACACATTACAATAATAATCAATCTCTAATTTTTTTTTTGAATATATTATTTCTACTAGATGAAGAAGGTTTATCATTTAGTTGCCTTTTAGCAACAACCAGCTCATTTCCTAGACTTTGAATTACCTTTAAAAATTCTAAATTATCTAAATTTAAACCTATAGAATATATATCCTTAAACTGAATGCATTTATATTTCTTTTTATATTCAATACATAATGTTATAGTTTCATCATATTCTATAATATCCCTATCTTCTAAAGCCATTTTATATTTTAAAAGTGAAGCACTACAAAAATAAAGTGTAAATAATTTCTTGGAAGATATAAGGTCACGTGGGATCTTTTGATGTAACTTAATGAATCTGGTGATAAAATGATAAATGGTCTCACTTGGATCAAGAAAAAAATTATAAGATCATTAATTAGATCAAAATTTTCCTTAGCTTTTTCAAAAGACAACTATAGCCAATCTTTAATGTCTTTCTAAGTGTTGATAACCTTGGTTGGTAAACTAATAAATGCTTGGTAAGCTTTCCCTTCAAGTGTTTGGGTAAAAACTCTTAATCAAATCTTTTTCTTTGTTATCCCAATAGTATAACAAACTAATCTAAAAGCTTTTAAATGATCCTTCAAAGATTCTCTATGAGCTATAGAAAACTTTGGTATATTCAATCCTTTAAGATAAGGTAACTTACTAAGATAATTTCCAACATTGATTGCATTTACAAAACTCCATGGAATTATAGATATTTATTATTATTCTTTAGCTTCTTCTTCATCTTCACCTTTAGTGAGATCATCTTGATCTTTATTGTTTTACAATCTATAAATTAGATCTTGTAACTTCTCCTCTACTTCTACTTGATCTCTCATTGAAAGTTTCATTAGTTTCTACCTAAATAGATTGATTATCTTGAACTTGATTTACTTGATTTAATTACATATTTATAATAATAAGTTTAGAAGGCAAAACAAAATCATCAAACAAAAAAGAATCAGAAAGAAAATGAGTTATAGGCCTAGGATCAACAACTAACACTTTAGCTCTATCTTCCCAAAAAAATTTATTTATTTTGAAAATGTCTTGTTGAATTTTACACATAAGATTAGATTATAAGTCTATCTCAAATTATAATATTTATTATTTTTAATTTATGACTTGAATAACATGCTAAATATTTTGAGGATGATTATACCATGCATAATGCATTACATTAAAAGTAACATCAATTTGATCATCACCAATAACAATTCTAGGTTGGATAATAGGAGTTTTTTTTCCTCTAAGTACTATGAGCAAGACAAAAATAAAACTTTAAAAAATAATATTTTTAAATGAGTTCTCCAATGGAGTAACCAAAATTTTTAACGATAAAAATTGTACCATTAACTAATCAACCATTTCACCTGTCACAAAGGTCAAGTTGGAATCATACCAGTCTAATAGTAAGTTTGTAAAGGTTCAATTATAATCCTAAAGATGTGAGAGGGTTTTTCAATGTTTCAAAAAATAGTAAATAAGTCATCAAATGTAACATATTCCATTATAATTTCATAAATTCACTTTATCAAGTAGTGAATCAATTTAGATATTAAAGTTTAATCTATCCTATCCAATAGAGAAAACTTATGAATTAGGTAATCTCTTGAAGAAAAGAAATCGTATTCAGTACTATTGTATATTTCAATGTGATATCTTATTTTTCTATTATAATATCTTCCAAGTAAATTCAAGATAATAACCAAAAATATAAAGTAAAAGAGACTTGACATAAACAAATTTTAATAAAAAAGGTAATGAAATGAAACTTAAAACATCATGACACAAAAGATAGCAAACATCAAAAAATGAAACAAAAGAAAAGAAATAAAGGCAAACAACAACTAATCTAAGATAAAGCTAACAAACTATCAAAGGAAAAAAAGGTTAAATAACTAAGTTAAAGAAAAGAGAACAAACCACTGAACAATTAAGTCTAACTATTATGTGAATTAAACAAGCATAGAATTAAGACTAGAATTTAAACCAATCTATAATCTGACTATTCTAAGAAACAATTTAAACTAAGACTAAACCTACAAACAAACTAAATCTAAAATAAATATCTGTAAACTACTAATCCAAAATCTTATTAAGTTTATATCAAAATTATACTATAAAAAAGAAAATAGTCAAAGAAAAAAAATCTAACTTTAATAAAAAAGACAAGATGTATCTACGAAAGAAGTTTAAAAAAAAATGAAGAATAAAATAAAATAGACTCAAAGATAAAGATACTAAACTAAGAATCAAAAAAAGAAATGGATTAATTAAATATTAATCTAAAAAAAATAGACTATATTAAAAATTGAATCCAATATAAAGTACAATAAACTTTGCAAGTCTCAAAAGAGAGAGTCATCTTAGTAGAAAAGATAGATTTTATTTAAGAAACCAACATCTTTCTTTACAGACACTTGAGAGATAATTTTTATAATTAAAAATATATCAATAAAATGTCACAAACAACAAAGTGTTCATCATTATTTGAGTTGAATACTTAGATTATGCACATAAGACTATAAATATCAGTCATCAAAATATGTTAAACTTGACAAACTTTAGATAATCTATTATAAATGATAATATAAAAATTAGATATACTTGTGTTGCCTAAGTAATTACTCAACCATCAAAAAAAGTACCATTAGATCTATCTACAAAAGTCATGCTATCTCAGATAAGTTGCATAGAAGAGAGAAAGATAAGTGATTGACTTCACAAAATGTATAAGTCCTCAATACCTATGTTGTTCTTCCACTTCAAATGAATCCTTGATCTCTTTTTATGCTTCAAATTTGGTTTGAAAGAAGTTACAACTAACCTTAGTTAGTTATTAGTTTAACTTAACTAATTGACTTTAAAATTCAATTAATTATAAACATTTATTAGTTATGGTTATGTTTAATTAAGACTTAAAAGTATTAATGAATCAAGTTTTTGAAAATATATTGGGTGCATTCTAACAGGTGGGGACCCCTATCACTTAATATCATAACTAAAAGTCATAACTAAAATATCATAACTAAAAGTCAAAGTATCAAGTCTAAAAGTATAGAATTCTACCAATTATAGTTCCTCTAAAAATAAAATTTCATCTTATAGACATCTATTAACCATTAGAATTTGAAATTACCTCAATTATAGGCTTTCTTTTCTCATCCACACATTCATTATACTCTATTTTCATAACTGGAAGCCTCACCAAATTTGTTCTTGAATCAGTTGAGGGGTCATCTATCTCCAGCTTAATCCTTTTAAGAACTCTAACCTCAACTAGTGCACCTATATCATTTTGGTTATCTTATTTCTTATGTGAAGTACTTAGATGAACTTCAATCATATGTTTTCTACCAATTAAAATAGGCTTCTCCAAACTTAATTTTCTACTTCCCAATATAGGCTCCCTTTGAGAAAATGAAGGCTCATTAAAAACTGAAGATAAGGCAAGATTAATAATGTTTTTGGCATGGGTTATTTCAATCTCAAGTTGAGTGGTTCCATGAATAGGTTGTTGTTCAACAATAGGTTGAATTCATTTAGGAGTGGGTGAATGGATAGGTAATTGATGTGGATTACTTTACATATGGTGTGAGGAGCTATTGTGTGAAAGACTCCTAGCACCAAAGCTACACCCATAAAATCCTTGGTTACTCAAATTATTTGTAGGGTTCAAATGTAGATTATTTAAGACATTTCAAAACTTAGGATCTACTACATTAAACTAAATGGACATCCTAGAACCCATATGAAATCTAGGGACAAATCTCCTAGCTCAAAAATCACCCTTTGAGATATTTCTATTTGGGTTATGTTGATTCATATTGCTACCACAATCTTGATACTATCAACCTTGATTATCATTAGTTCTATTTGATCTGGGATGGTCCCATCTAAACATCTTAAATACAATCTAAAAATTAAAATACACATTCAAAATGAAACCAAAATTTATTTCTAAATCAATAAAATAATCTATGTACTGTCAACAAACTAAACCATCTATACTTTATCTGATTATCACTGTAATATTTATTTGATTTCATCAAAATATTTATTTGAAAATTATCTCAACCATTTAAAATTATATTATCATAATTTTATTCTCATAATATTTTGCCTTATCTCTTTGAAATCTATTTTTACTGTGAAAATGAACTCACAAATATATATCTTGTCACACCAAACTTGTACAAATTCTAGAATAACTCAGTCATGTCTGAAACATAAATTCCTATTCATGACATATATTTTTCAATCCACATAACTTTATAGAATCAAATAAAATAGCAAATCTTCAAATATGACTTTTTTTAACAAACTTATTTTTATGAATCCAAATTATAGCTCTCTTATAACTATAAAAATCTTTATTACTCTCTTCATATTTTCACAAAAAACTATTTAACTTAAACAAATTTTAAGCTATTTGACTCAAAATATTATTTCAAAAAGTTTTGAAATATATTCATAACTTTTTTTTCTCACTGTGCATAATTGAAATCATATAGATTTTTAAAACTGAACCTTTTAACAGAAAATGTTCAATAATTACTTTCTCCAAGTCGTAACATCATCTGAAAAAGAAAATCAACCTCAACACAACTTGCTAAGATATAAATATCACACTATCCCAAAAACCTTGAATTGAAATATAAATAAATTTCATAATATATTCTACTAGAATTCTTAAATCAAACCCCAACATAGTTTTGCAACATGATTTCAGACTAATGCTTTTGAAAATGTATCACCACATAATACTTCCAAACATAAACCTTTTATTCAAAATATACCTTCTTATCAAATCTTCAACTGAGAAACAACTAACTTCCTCAAATTACTATTATTTCAACTTCTAATTTCAAAATAAAATCGAGGATCTTGATGCTGAGATGTAAATCAAACAAAGATTTCATAGTTTATCTAGCTCTTTCTTTATAACTAAGATTTGTATATGAAACTAGTGCATGAAACTATGGTTTCAGAATAGTAAGAATAATCATATTTATATATATTCAACCACTTTATAACATAACCCTCTAATTGAAAACCAACCACCAACATTTGAACTTTCCAAAATATTTGAGAAAGACATATAGACATAATTTTCTTTTAACAAAAAACCTTTCAAATACTCATGTAATAAATATGCAAAGTTATTTTCAAAAACTCTAAGTCTTAGAGAAACTTTTTAAATTGTAATGACATGGATGGCTCTATTTTATTCACAAAGAGTCAAAATTGAGTATATATTTAACCAATTCTCTTAAAGCTCAACCCATTATACTTCCAAATCATAACACATAAAACTTGTTTCTAAACTAGCACTGATACTTGTGAAATAAAAACCTTTTAAATTTTTTTCAAAGATTCATGAAATATGCATGTAAGGTTTATTTACAAAACTGATGTTTTAATGAAATTTAGAACTGAAAACAACATATTCAAATAATACTATTATTTTCTCATAGAAAGCCATAACTAAAGGTATAGTTGATAAGAAAGAACTATATATCTCAAATCTCATGCCCAAATATGATAAAATCATTTATCTTCATCTCATCCTGATAATATATCAAGCTTAAATCCTTTCATTTCAATATAACCATCTATATCAAAACTTAAATCCATGAAACTAAAAATATCATATAACTCACTCAAACATGTATGAACATAACTTAACTTAAAATTAATTAACATTCAAGCCGAGATCATATTATTCCCATACAACCATAAAAAATATTTGAAGCAATAATAAAACCATTCCTCAAACTTATATATGTTGTTTGAGGCATACCTTAAAGTGCTTCTTCTACTCACAATCCTTCGTTGTAACTTAAAATAACTTGAAATCCACTCAAAATCCAAACTGATAGAGTTTCCTTTCCATGATAAAGATTTCAAAAATGACTAAAATAAATAAAAAAACCTATTTATAATTATTGTGCTCATCATAACCACCTTGTTCATATGTCAAATTCCTATTGGCTTTATCCAATCGAGGATGTACTTAGCAATTCTACCAAACTGATTAGCAAAATAATCAAACTTAATAACCACCAAAACCTTTACTAAAATCCTTACTAACATCCACCATTTGAGGCATGTAAGACTCACCTTAAATTATTTCTTATTGCCAAATATCCTTCAAATATCTCAAAGCCTCAAATATTACTTTGCATTAACTCTTTTTCCATCTCTATGTGCCATGATGAACCATAAAATAAATTGCCAACTTGAATGCCAACTTACCAAACCACATACCATGTCATGCAATTTCATGACTTGAAACAAAGTAATACATATTACCTTTCAAAACTTATGCTTCAATACATAGACTTCAAATATTAATCTTTGAAACAATAGTCTTGAATGGTCACCAGGGCCTTCAAATTGGGTTGAATTAGACTTAGGGCATTAAAATAAGATCTTATTATTATGAAATATTTAAACTTAACCCTTGTAGGATGTTCAATGTCTTTAAGAATTAATTAGTCCAATTCTCAAACCATCCTTAATCATCTCAACATTTCAAAATCTCATATGTATTGTCATTAAATATTGTATGAAACCAATGGATCTGTTAATTGAACCATACGATGATTATGATAAACTTTGAAATAAAAGTTCATAATAAATCAAATGATTTATTGATTTGATAAACCATAAATACATTATTTTCTCAAATTGAAAAGATTATGGCTAACCCATGTACATATTTGTAACTAGAAATGAACTAACCAGAAAACCAATATTATCAAATAGTAACTATTTATCTGAGACAAACCAAGTTGAATATTGCCATGAAAATAAAAATAACACAATAATCACCACAAACAATTGATACTTTCAAATGAAAATTGATCTAAAATTTATATCACGCTCAATTGAAAATTTATGAATATCTAAATTATCATAAAAATCATAATACTCTCAACCATCAAAAGTGTCTCTATTTTAAATTGAAAGTGTTGAATTGTAATCTGATTATGAATTGAAAACCAAAATGACTAATCACAACTATCTCATAAATAATGACATACATATGCATAATTTATTCATTTATCCATTTATGCTCTTTTAAACCACTTAAATATAAACATAAATTCATCATCAATTCATAATTGAAAATATGCATTCAAATATACTACTAATTGACTAGGTCCCTGACACAATTTTAAAATTTATGATTGAGTCATTATTGACACAGTGGATTGCACCCTTGACAGGAGGCCGAGCTCTAGTCTTCCACATGTCAAAATGGAAACTCCCCTCTTGCCTGTGGGCAAGGCAAAACTGGGGGGAGAGTCTCTAGATAAGGGCTAGCTCCATTTGATGCATCTGAGTTATTCCAATAAGTGCTAATACACACACACACACACACACACACACACACACACACACACACACACACACACACACACACACACACATATAATGGGGGCAGGATGAAAAGGGAGAAGGATGCTGAAAAATAGAACCTAAACCTAAACTAAAAGGTGATACACCAAACAAGTTGATCCACTAAGCCTGAGCATACACTTTTCACTGAGAAGAAGCTGTCATACACTTCATCTGATGTCAGAAAATCTTCTATATCAGTGAGTCAGGGGTCTATAGAGATACAGGGAGGAAGAACTATCAAAGGTGTTCTGAGACACACTTTGGCAGTCTATTCACATGCACCTATATTCCTACTGTAGACACTTCTGGCAGACCTATAGAAGAAGAAACTTCACAATGCACTAGACATGCTGGAATCATTCTATGAAAATCATAAAATGAAATGACTTAACTCAAAAAGAAAACATAGACACATGCATGAGTGCAAGATCAAATGGAGGTAAAAATTGCTAAGTCTTGATTTAAGGTAAAGTCTGGCAGAGTTCTGCATTACAAGCCTGAGATATTTTTAGGTAGAGCTTTGCCTTACAAGCTAAGAGATGGATCCTTGAAAATGATAAGTTACAATATATATATATATATATATATATATAAGAGAGAGAACAAAAGGCACTTCTTTTGAAAAAGACTTTTGGTGCCCTTTGACAAGTGGCCCATTATGTCCCGAGAGTGTTGGGAATAGGAAATCAATAAAACATAAATGTTGTGTCGACTTTGATTTTGAATTTAGGTTTTTAAAAACATAAGCCACACCATTTCTCCACAAACAAGACTACTCCTTGAAGGCACCCACATGGTCTATCTGCTCATGAATGTAAAATGAAGAAAATGGGTCACATTGTTCGCCATCCATACCTCTTGATGATAAATTCATAGACACTGTGTCACCCGCTGGAGTAACTCCTTGAGTTGACACCTTCCTTCACCACTTGGACTGTTTTGTCTATTTCTGCACTTGGTCTTTCTTCTAGCCTTAAGCCTTTGAATTCCTTTAGGTTCACACTTAAGTCTGTGAAGATCAACAGCTACTTCATTTCTGCAAATTTGACGTCCTTGGGTCTATCATCCTTCTTAGCAATTTGTTCATGTCTTTCTCACTTGCCTTGGCTGCTTTCCATTGATTTCAATAAGTGACACGTGGCATGTTCCACTATGAAGTAGACAGGACATGTGGTAGCATCCGCTAAGCTTTAGAAACAATACATAAGCATTCGGGACTGATTCAGATTCATCATGGATAATGACACTTGGCAGTTTCCACTTTCCTTAGCAGTTCACTCAGGGCCCACCACAGTCTTTTTTGAATAAAAGGGAGAAGCCACAGATGTTAACACTTGTTAGCTTTTGTTGAACTTTGCAAGGGATATGTGGCATGTTCCGCTACTTTTAGAGACAAATTATCATGTGTCCCAGTAGATGACACTTGGCAACTTTCAGGCTTCTTCTGGTATAAAATTAACGTTTGCAGTCCCATCACTATTTGAAAACCAATGGCTAGTCCATTTACCTAAAATTGATGGCTTCAGAGATGTCACTGTCGTTGGCAAATCTTTTGGTTCTTTTCCTTCAGAGTTTTGTCACTCCCTCACCTTCAACCTTTTGCTTTGGATCCTCCCGAAAGGAAGGTGTCCCTTCAACTTTAGAAAAATGCCCTTCTTTCAGTAGCTGAGAGTCCCTCGCAAGGGCACCTGCCCTTCAAGATCCTTCAACTCCCTTGGTCTTGAAAACCTTCAAAGCTTTTCCTCAATTTCTTTCCCTGTAGACTTCTTCTCGTGGACATTTTCCCTGCAAACAAAAGTCTGCAAGAATTGTCTCTACTACTTTGTTTTGCCCTTTTGAAATTCCTTCAAGTCTTTTCTCGCGGTCACTTTTTCACAGAATTTCTCTGGGCCACTTTTCTTGTGGCTATTTTTATTTTGAATTTCTTTGGACTTTTTGTCTGAAGGAATTCCTTTAGACAAAAAGTCCAAAGAAATCGTGCCTTTGTCTTTTCCTTCGACCACCTTCCAAAAGTGTCACTCAGGAAATCTGCTTCAGTACTGTCGCTGACCAAATGCCCTCTACAAGGGCACTTTTCCTTCGAGAGACTCTCTTGAACTTTTTTGATTGAACCATCCCTTTGAAACAACCCACTAAATTGAATGTTGAATGAAGGCATTGAACTGACTATTGAACCGAGCCATTGAAACAAGCCATTGAAGCGAAATGATAAACCAGGCACTTGAACCAAACTGACTAAACCAAACTCTTAAAAGAAGCACTTGTCCATTTTTCACCTAAGTGTTGGGAACCCATTTATTCTTTGCAAAGTCCATAGAAAACATACATGTAGAGTCCATAGAAATGGACCTGTAGAGTCTACAGAAATTATTGTGGAGTCTGTAGAAAATCCTATGGAGTCCATAGAAAATCTTGTGGAGTCCATAGAAATGGACTTGTAGAGTCTATAGAAAATTCTAGACTTGTGAAAAATCAAAAAATGAAACTGGCTCAGGATAGTAGGGAAGGAAGGGGACCAATTTTGGCCTGTTGGACCAAAAATGGTCAAAAAATTGGTGACTCCCAGGGGAAGCATGCCTGCTATGATTAGAAACCAATTGCCTTAAAGTCCATTGGACACAGCAATAGCTTCAATAATTTGACTCTAGATAATTTTCTTTTAGAGGTAAATCTTAGTAGCTTAAAAGATCAGTAATAGCCCCGATAGATTCAAGAATCAATCACGAAGATTTACCCCAAAAGGAAACGAAAAAACACACAAAACTAAGAAAAATACTAACATGTGCAAAAGGCACTTAGGGAAAATAGGAGAAAAGCAAGGGAAATATATACATGGTGGAAAAGGGGCTCAGTGGTAATGCTTAAGATGTATCCCATTAACTAGGATATACAGTTCTTCACCACCCAACCTAGAGAGTTGGAATGCATTATGCTGCTTGCACTAAATGATGACGTATGGGCCACTCCATAGGGCATTAAACTTCATGTGCTTTCTAGGCTTAGCTTGGTCTTCATCCCATTTTAAGACAAAGTCTCCTTTAGAGAAACCTTTTGATGAATATTTCTTGTCAAAGTGTCTCTTCATTTGTTGTTGGTGGCTAGTCATAGAAGCCATAGCCTAGTCTCTTGTCTCTTGGAGCTCCATCAGCTCGCATAGCCTAACCTCCATGTTATTTCCTTCTTCTAATTATAGCTAGTGAGTGAGGTCCAAGGATGGCAACTCAAGTGAAATGGGGAGCCTAGCTTCCCTTCCATATATGAGCATGTACAGTGAGTTATCGATTACCCTCTTTGGGGTGACCCTATCTGCCCACAAGGCTATTTTCAACTTGGCATGCCAAGTCCTCTAATTCTCCTCCATGGTTCACTTGATGATCCTGATTAGATTCTTATTTGTAGATCAGCTAGCCTGTTCCCCTATGGGTAGTAGTTGGATGAAGTGCTAAGATAGATACCATATCTCAACACCCATTCACTTATTTTGGTTCCCAAAAAAGCTAACATGTTATCTGAGATTATGATAGCTAAAACTCTGAACCTTGCCACTAAGTCTTCATAAAAATTTAGGACTACACTTTCTTTACCTTTCTTTAAAGTGATAGCCTCTACCCATCTTGTGAAATAATATGTGGCAGTCAAGACCCACTTGTGGCCAGCACTAGAGGGAGGGTTAATCATCTCTATGAAGTCAAGGCCCCATTGCATGAATGGCTACTCAACCTGAATAGGTTGTAAAGGCATGGCAGCTGATCGTTGCTTCCCATCAAAAAGTGCACACTTCTGGCACCTTCATACCCAGGCATGGGTGTCCTTGAAAAGAGTAGGCCAGAAGTAACCAGCTCTCATTATTCTTGCTGCTATAGCCCTAGGAGCAAAATGACTACTGGCTGGCCCATCATGTAACTTAGACAACACCCTGTCATCCTAACTTGAGTCTAAACATCTTAAAAGGACTCCTGAGAGATCCTTTCTAAATAACACTCCATCAATCAGGACGTAAGGGAGACACTGGATTCTAAAATATCTCCTATTCATCCTATCAAGGCCCTGCGAGCACTCACCAGTGAGAAGGAAATGCCTCACATCTGATGTCTAATCCTTCATGATAGTTGGTTCTTCTATTGTAGCTACATCATGAATTAGTAGACTATCCTCTTTTTTGCTACTTAAAGTCTATAGCAAGATGCTCATATAGGCCTCTCCCTCTTACCAATTTGGTGATCTTGATATCCACATCATATTCCATCACCTTAGTGATCCACCCCACTCTCTTTTCATTCAGGTCTTAGTTGATCAAGAAATCTTTGATGCTGAAATGTGGAACCATGAGGTGGATTCTGCTATTGGACATCATATGCCTAAATTTCTTTAGACTTTGTATGATTGCCGGGACTTGCTTCTCCACATATGTGTATCTGACCTCAAAACCCTCTAGGCCTTGGCTAAAAATTCAATTGGTTGCTCAAGGTTATCACCATTCACTTGGGTAAGCATGGTAGAGATCACCTCTTCATTATTGAAGGTGTAGAGGTTGAAATCTTTGGTGAAGTCAGGGCTGATCAAAGTAGGAGCCCAAGCTATGGCCTGCTTGATTTATTTAAAACTGTCCTTTCTTTGTGGTATCCATGTGAACTCCTCACCCTTCCTCAACATAGAGGTCAATGGCTTGACTACCTCCACAAAATTTGGGATAAATCTATGGATGAAATTTATCTTTCCAAAGAAGCTTTGCAGGCCTTTCTTGTGCTTAGGCAAGGACAACTCCAGGATGGAGCGAACTCTCTCTGGATCAATAGTTAAGCCTTCTTTGGAAATAATGTGACCAAGGAGTTTCCCCTCATGGATAGAAAACATGCATTTCCTAGGGTTGAGAGAGATACCAAACTCTCTACACCTCTCAAATATTTGTCTAAGGTGTTTCATGTGTTGGCTCGCTTCCTTGGAGAAAACTGTCACATCATCCAAATACACCAGCATAGAGTTATTTATCAGGGCCTAAAAGGCTATGTCCATGGCTCGTTGGAAGGTGGCACTAGCATTAGATAGTCTGAATGGCATCTTCCTATAAGCAAACATCCCCCATTTGGTAGTGAAGGTTGTCTTGTGCTGGTCACAGTCTTGCACTAAAATTTGGTTGTATCTTGAATACCCATCCAAGAGGGAGAAACGATCACTGCCTATCACCATTTGAAGGATTTGCTCCATGCTTGGGAGAGGATAATGATCTTTCAAAGAGACTCTATTGAGGTCTTTGAAATCAAAGCATAGTCTAATCTCCCCATTCTTTTTTTGGACCAGAACAAGATTTGTCAGCCAAGAGGAGTGTTTGATTGGAAATATTATCCTAAACTCAATCAACTTGGTGAGCTCCTTCTACATGAGAGGCTCAATCATTGGGTTGACAAGCCTTTGATTCTACTTGATTGGCCTGGTGCCTTCTTCCAGCTCAATGGTATGTTGGGCCAGACTTGGGTCAAAACCCCTCAAATCACTATATTCCCAGGTGAAGACATTAGCAAATTCTTGGCACAATAAGATGAAGGCATACTTTTCATGGTCTGTGCACACTTTCCCAAGTGCAAGTAGCTTATCCTTGAATATTTCAACCTTCTCATGGTGCTCCTCCTTCATTACAATGCATGCCTTGTCACTTTTCAACTGGTCATCTCCATTGAAGATACTTTCTAGAGTGACCAAACCTTTGGGGAGATTTTTTGTTCTTCAGCTGAACAATTTGGCTGCCATATTGCTACTATAGCTTTGCCTAGTTTTTTGTAGCAAACTCAGTTTCTTCTTGCAAGAAGAGTGTTATCTATTGGTCATTGTCAAAAACTTGCTAGTTGGTGATGTTGTTAGGTATAGAAGGTTGGATTACTACCTTCAAGTGGCATGAGCTGTGGTCTCAGCCTATTTCCCTAGGGACATCAAATTGGGCACCAACTGCTGCCAACCTATTTGCTTGCTTGTTCTACTCTCTAAGAATGGAGGTAATATTGAAAGCAAAGAAATTTTCCACTAAGTCCCATACCCTATGTTTGTAGGACTTTAGTAAAGAATTCTTTGTCAAATTTTGGCCTCTTACCTGATTGACAATCAACTCACTGTCACCAAAAAATTGCAACTCTTTGATTCCTCTTTTCCTCGCCCACTCCAAACTATGGATGAGGGATTCATACTCCACAACATTGCATGTGCAGGAAAATTGGAACTGAAAAGCTGAAAAGTATTTTTACTTTGAGGGAGAAACTAGCACCGGTCCACCACTGGCTCCCAACTTACTTCTTGAACCATCAAATAATAGCTACCATAGACCTGAGCTTTCCTAGCTTGATTTCATCAAATTTGGTACAAAATTACCCTCTTCATGCATGTAATAAATTCCAAGTCCTACCTCCTCTATGAATTTGTAAGGATCATGCTCAAAGTTGTCACTTCCCCATTCATCTAAGAGCAGGTCTGCAACTCCTTCAAGGGCAAAGGATGGAGATTGATCTTCTTGGAACTCTTCTTGGTCAATAATGGCATAGCTAACATTTGCCACCTTGAGCAAGTATGGTTCCAGATGATCTCTATGGAGTGGCTCAAATTTAATCTTAACTTTAGTCCCATACTTGGTTCTAAAAACTAGATAAGACCAGTTCACTACTAGGTAGCTACCTATCTTGGATGTAAAATCCCTAGATAAGCAGAAGGCAAAGTAAGGAGGGACATCCACCACTACCATATCATGAGAAACTGAGAAGGTCAGGCAATCATGTAACATCAAGCTCAAACCTTTCACTACCCCAACTTTCTTTGTTGGTGTTCCATCCAACTACAAGACTCCCTTAGTCATTTATTCATATTTCAAACCTAGCTTGTTAGCTATGCATTTAGGCATTACTGAGGTGCTTCCTCCACTATCAAACATGCAACTGTGCACCAAGAAATCCCCTATGACCAAGGACAAATAAAAAGGGGGAACCTTTTCTTTTTTTTTGACTTGGCCTAAGGTGGAAGGCTGTCCATTCATCATCAAAACATTATCGGCTCTTGTTGGGACAGCGTGTTCATTTAGCTCATGCAGTTCCTTTTGCAGCATGTCCCTTTGGCTTGGTATTGACAATGAATCCCACAAGGAGATGTTCATGTGTAACTTCTTCATCTAGTCAACCACATTGACACGAGGGTTTCCTTCCTTCAAATTTTATTTAGGATTATTTACAGCCTGAGGTGCAGGTTAGGGAGCTAAATATACAATTAGTGGTCTGAAGTTTGGGGCCTTTTGATTTACATGTGATGAATAAGGTATTGCTAACATTTGGGCAGTATCCTGAGCTTCTTCCATTGCTCTCCTTTTGAATCTTGTGTTGTCTGTGACACAGTCACCCTAATTATCCATAGCACCCATGTAATTGACTGAATAGAACTCACCTTCCAGGTGATTCATGAGTGTAAAATTAGGCTAAGTTTGACTATTGCTCATGTCGGGTTGCATTAAAGCCTCAAAACCTTGGAATTGGGTGGCTGCCTGATTGTCTTATACATTTGGGTAGTAACTTGTCATTTCATTTGTATAAACAACCTACTCTTGACCATATCCCATGGTTGAGCAACTAGGCTGTTCTTGTACCAGGTTATTTTAAGCGAGCACCATAGCCTTGGTTGATGAAGGGGCACCTGGATTGTTGCCTTGAAAAGGTCTAGTCTGTGTAAGCTGACCCTATCCTTGATTATAATTTTAGAAAGGGGGTATATTTGTTTGACCATACTATTGGTATCCTTGGTTTGGTCGATTGTTTTGAGCTTGCTACCTTTTAATAGCCACTAGTTCATTTATCACATTTTGCAATAGACTCTTGACTTCATGAAGTTCATTAGATGGAGTAGCTGCTAGCTTTTCTATGCTAGGCAAAAGAGCTAAGGTGGGAGTAGTGGTCTGAATTAGAGGTAGCATTTTAGGGAAAAGTGGCATATGGGGTCTAAGAGCTATTTTCCCAGCCTACACTAGGCAATTTTTAACTACTATAGCTATGTCATAGGTGATAGGCAACACATGTCCTCCCATGGACTCTATCATAATAGTGATATTATTATTTAATGCTCTTAATTAATATAAGAAAGAATAGCTAGGAGTCAATCTTACTAGAATGGGGATTCTATCCCATGTCTTCTAAAAATGAGTGTTGAAATCCTACATGTATTCATGTGGAGCTCTTTCATTATAGTCAGCTGCTCGACAAGTGAGAGGTGGTCGCTCTTCTCCCCAAAATGGTTCATCAAGAGAGTGCCCAATTCATTCTAGGAACCAAATGAATTCATGGTTAAAGTCCCATCCCAGTCCAGAACTTTGCCTTTGAGAGACAATGCCAGTAATCTGGTAGCAATATTATCCTTAGTAACATTGTGAATATTGCAGAGGTTAGCAATATTTTTGATGTGTTCAATAAATATAATGGGCCCCTCTGCATCAAAGGAAGGCATAATTTTGAGGATTTCTCCTAGAATTGGTTCATAACATAGGAGATTCAAGGGATTCTAACCATGAAAAGTCACAAAGGGTAATGCCATGGCTATGACAGGACGCAACTGCAGCCTTCTTGTGTAGGTGTTCTTTATAGCAGGTTTGGGAAAGTGGTTTGTTGAATAAGGATGGGTCATCTCAAACCTCAATCACTTTTCTGAGTTCAAAGGTAATTCAATGAATTCAAAAGGGACACCCTTAGTAGCGAACTGTGTGGCGATTTTAGGCATAGGAAGTCATACTAGTTTTTGATTAAAAACTGAAGCTCTTACCAGTGGAGTCACCGAATGCTCAAAGTAGTTGATTTTGTTGTAACAGGACCAACATCAATCCTAAAACTTTATTGAGTGTAAAAATTGAGTCCCATCGGGCATGCCAAAAATTGTTGACGCAGTGGATTACACCCTTGACAGGAAGTTGAGCTCCTGTCTTCCACACGTCAAAATGGAAACTCCTCTCTTGCCTGTGGGCAAGTAAAAATTGGGGGGAGAGTCTCTAGATAAGGGCTAGATCCCTTTGATGCATCTGAGTTATTCTAATAAGTGCTAATATATATATATATATATATATATATATATATATATATATATATATATATATATATATATATATATATATATATATATATATTGGGAGGATGAAAAGGGAGAAGGATTCTAAAAAATAGAACCTAAACCTATATATATATATATATATATATATATATATATATATATATTGGGGGGGATGAAAAGGGAGAAGGATTCTAAAAAATAGAACCTAAACCTAAACTAAAAGGTGATACACCAAACAAGATGATCCACTCAGCCTAAACATACACTTTTCACCAAGAAGAAGCTATCATACACTTCATCTGATGTGGGAAACTCTTTTGTATCATTGAGTTAGGGATCTATAGAGATATAGGGAGGAAGAAATATCAAAGGTGTTCTAAGACACACTTTGGTAGCCTATTCACATGTGCCTATATTCCTACTATAAACACTTCTAGCAGACCTACAGAAGAAGAAACTTCACAATGCACTAGACATGCTAGAATCATTCTATGAAAAGCATAAAAGAAAATGACTTAACACAAAAAGAAAACATAGACACATGCGTGAGTGTAAGATCAAATGGAGGTAAAAATTGTTATGTCTTGATTCAAGGTAAAGTCTGACAGAGTTCTGCCTTACAAGCCCAAGAGATTTTTGGGCAGAGCTTTGCCTTACAAGGTAAGAGATGGATCCTTGAAAATGAGAAGTTACAATATATATATATATATATATATATATATATATATATATATATATATATATATATATATATATAGTGGCCTATGTTTTTAAATGCTTAAAGTCAGAATCAGAGCTGACACAATATTTATGTTTCAGTGGTTTCCTCTTCCCAATGCTTTCAGGACACAGATGGGCCACTTGTCAAAGGGCACCAAAAGTCTTTTTCAAAAGAAGTGACTTTTGTTCTCTCTTCTATATATATATATATATATATATATATATATATATATATATATAAAAGAGAGAACAAAAGTCACTTCTTTTGAAAAAGACTTTTGGTGCCCTTTGACAAGTGGCCCATCTGTGTCCTGAAAGCATTGGGAAGAGGAAACCACTGAAACATAAATATTGTGTCAGCTCTGATTCTGACTTTAAGCATTTAAAAACATAGGCCACACCATTTCTCCACAAACAAGACTACTCCTTGAAGGCACCCATGTAGTTTGTCTGCTCATGAATGTAAAATGAATAAAATAGGTCATGTCATTCATCGTCCATGCCTCTTGATGATAAATTCATAGACACTATGTCACCCACTAGAGTAACTCCTTGGGTCGACACCTTCCTTCACCACTTGGACTATTTTGTCTATTTCTACACTTGGTCTTTGTTCTATCCTTAAGCCTTTGAATTCCTTCATGTTCACGCTTAAGTCTGTGAAGATTAATAGCTACTTCATTTCCACAAATTTGATGTCCTCGAGTCCATCATCCTTCTTAGCAATTTGTTCGTGTCTTTCCCACTTGCCTTGGCTGCTTTCCACTAATTTCAATAAGTGACACGTGGTGTGTTCTATTGCAAGATAGACAAGACACATGGTAGCATCCATTGAGATTTAGAAAAAATACAGAAGCATTCGAGGCTGATTCAGATTCATCACGGATGATGACACTTGGCAGCTTCCACTTTCCTTAGCAATTCACTCGGGGCCCACCATAGTCTTTTCTAAATAAAAGGGAGAGACCATGGATGTTGACACTTGTCAGCGTTTGCTGAGCTTTGCAAGGGACACGTGGCATGCTCTACTGCTTTTAAAGGCAAATTATCATGTGTCACAATAGATGACACTTGGCAACTTCCACTTTCAGGCTTCTTCTGGTATAAAATTGACATTTGTGGTCCCATCACTATTTGAAAACCAATGACTAGTCCATTTCCCTAAAATTGATAGCTTGAGAGACATCACCATCCTTGGAAAATATTTTGGTTCTTTTCCTTCAGAGTTTTGTTGCTCCCTCACCTTTGAGCTTTTGCTTTAGATCCTCCCAAAGGGAAGGTGTCCCTTTGACTTTGGAGAAATGCCCTTCTTTCAGCAGCTGAGAGTCCCCTACAAGGGCACCTGCCCTTCAAGGTCCTTCAGTTCCCTTGGTCTTGAAAACATTCAGAGCGTTTCCTTGAGTTCTTTCCCTACGGACTTCTTCCCACGGCCTTTTTCCCCGCGGACGTTTTCCTCAAAGACAAAAGTCTGCAAGAATTGTCTTTACCGCTTTGCTTTACCCTTTTTAAATTCCTTTAGGTCTTTTCTTGCGATCACTTTTTTTGCATAATTTCTCCTAGCCACTTTTCCCGTGGCTATTTTTCTTCCAAATTTCTTTGAACTTTTTGTCTGAAGGAATTCCTTCAGATAAAAAGTTTGAAGAAATCATGCCTTTGTCTTTTCCTTTGACCGCCTTCCAAAAGTGCCCCTCAAGAAATCTACTTCGGTACTGTCACTGACCAAATGCCCTCTGCAAGGGCACTTTTCCTTTGGTAGACTCTCTTGAACTTTTTTGATTGAACTGTCCCTTTGAAACAACCCATTGAACTGAATGTTAAATGAAGGCATTGAACTGACTATTGAACCGAGCCATTAAAACAAGTCATTGAAGCAAAATGATGAACCAAGCACTTGAACCAAACTAACTAAACCAAACTCTTGAAAGAAGCACTTGTCCATTTTGCACCTAAGTTTTGGGAACCCATTTATTCTCTGTAAAGTCCGTAGAAAACATACCTACAGAGTCCGTAGAAATGGACCTACAGAGTCTGTAGAAATTCTTTTGGAGTCCGTAGAAAATCCTATGGAGTCCATAGAAAACCCTATGGAGTCCATAGAAATGGACCTGCAGAGTCCATATAAAATTCTAGACTTGTACAAAATCAAAAAATGAAACTGGCTCAGGACAGCAAGGAAGGAAGGGGACCGATTTTGGCCTATTGGACCAAAAATGGTCAACAGTCATCTCTATGGAAAAAAGTATTAGTTTTATAAAAAATTGATGGGGTGTGATAAATAGGCATAATACAATGTTATCTCTATATTTCCAAGTAAAAAAATACTTGTGCATGTTAAATGCACTTAGCCAAGTCATTGTGGTGAAATATAATTTTGGGGCCATTTTTCATAATGATGTAAAATTTTGAGAAAACCTTTTAGATTTTTTAGGTTGTATGAAATATTCCAACGTCATATATCACCATACAATTGTGTTTCATAATTCCAATGTACTCATACAAGATGTTTCAGAATGCACTTTCAACATTCCAACACACTCAGACAAGACATTTCATTTCTTGGAAAAGACACTTCAACATAGTAATTTCTATTTGAAGTTAAACTCTTCAAAATGGCGATTCACATGCATAAAAATATTACAATGGAATTTACAAAAATCTCTTTATAATTGTGCTTCATAGGCATAAACTATTCCAATGGCATTTCTTAAAAGTCTTCCAATAGTGTTTCACTATCATAAACTCCCAATGGTGTTTCCACTCTTCATAATGGCTATGACATGGTAGACATGATTATTTTAAGGATTTTGAGATCCTATTCAATATCTTGGATACAAATACAAATTATCAACCTAGGTTTATATGTACATATTATTTGAATTACACTTTTTATGCTTTGAAATATGATTTTTAAGCTTCGAAATCAATGTAATAATTTCTCTGATGCATTAAAACAAATATTTCACCAAAAAAAAAATGATAACAAATTTTTACTACCTTTTTAATTATATTAAATTTTTAAAATTTCTCTCATGGCCCACCACTTTTTTTTTTAAATCTCAAACCAATCTTGTTAAACTCTTTAAATTCATCTTCACAAGGCTCTTCAAAACCATTCTTCCTAAAACTCTTCAAAACCACTCTTTACCATGCTCTAATACCATTGATGGTGCATAAAACCACTTAAAAATAATCACCTTAGGTTAATCTTGTACCAACAATAGGTAGGTCACAAGCATTTTATTAATAAAACACAAGTACAAAAGGGTGTCAATACGTTGTTAACCCACGATATCTAATACTATTTATTGAATTTATCATGGACCAATAAATCAACAAACATCATAACTACCAAACACCTAATTATATACGTAAATGTTTATCTATAAATAAACATTACAACTTTATTAAAGGGGTTATATTTTATAAAAAATCATTCCCCTTTAAACTTTATTAAAAAAAATTATTAACCTACATTAACATTTAGTCTTTAGAAAAAGTCCTAACAATTTACATCAAAAATGGTGAAAATCCTAAGGATCGACTATAAACATGATTGGAGGCTTTTTTGGGGTCTTCATAACTCACTTGGGTAGAGTACATACCATATAAAATAGGTGATTTTTGTAGGTTTTTTGAAAAATAATCTCTCGCATACCATATGTCTATATACTCAATAGAAACTATATATAATTTCACATGTATCCATCATTTATCTTCTATTAATTTATAAATTATGTACTCTCTATTACTAATTATTCTACCATAGACCTCTTGACTATACTTTTTTAAACCCCTCCCACCACATGTCTAATGTCTGCACCACATGGATTATCCATATCCTTCCCCTGTGTCCCTAGTAACAAATATATGGTAGTCTTTAATTCACATTGTAAGCTTTTGTAGTAGATCCTATGTAATTTTTAAGCTTTGAATTATAGTTGTTGGTTCCATATGACCACTCACATTGTAGACCAACACTAGAAAAGCTTCTAGTAGACCACTATGTTGAGTGCACCATGCGCCTAGGCTTATATACTACAAATAGACTACAAGTATTAATCTCTCTCATCTATCTCCTATTCACCCATAGTACCACCCACTCCACCTCATTATCCCTAATAACTATCCTATTACCCTCTTTGGGAAATTTTGACCTTTTTTACTTTAATACCCATAGCTTGATATCTAGAAGTCCTAAGAGGCTCCCATTGTTTTTTCAGATTTAGTCTTTCGGCATGGATGCAATGGAGCTATGTTTTTTTCATTCTGGGAAATTAATTTTATATCATAAAATATTTATTGAAGTGGCCTTTTGGATACCTTGTTTAGGCACATTATTGAGCTCATAGCTTAAAATTTGTTTTGTATTTTCACAAGTATGTTTTTTAAAATTGTGTATTTTTTGACATAATCTCATTACATGCTCAAATATAGATTATTATACATGGATTTGTTGATTTCACTCTTTTTTCCTATGTTTTATTTATTTTGTCATTGTAAATCACACTGTGAAGTTAAAAAACATATTGAGTGATTATTCTTTTTTGTTGTATCTATAAATCAATTTAATTTATTATAAGGGGAATTTTTTCATTTGAAAAACCTTTTATTATGTGTAAAACTTTAAAATTACATAATTAGAAGCGCTTGTGGGTATTCTATATTATTTTGAGTGTGTTTTTATTGGAGATTCATTTCAAGGCCTTTTCCCCTTATCTTAGTGGCTTCATGTGATCACCACCAACCCTCAAATAAATAAATAAAAACTTCAGTTTGAAAAATAATATGTTATTCTCTAAAGTATAAGAACTTCAGGAGGATATGGTTAAGTTATATAAGTACAATAGTAAAAATAAAAAAATAAAACTCCTTATGTCTCTCACTCATTTCATAAAAAAATACCTTTATTCACTCATTACAGGGCACAGTTACACACTTGCAACATCAAATTAACATTTTTAATACACTTTCCATCAAGCCTAGTCCATCATGTGTCACAACACCTATTCTTGAATCTAGTACTCATCCTCTTGATTGAATTTTAGACTGTGATATACTAGAACTTGAGTTACCTTTTGAATCATAATCACATGTTTTTGAATTAGCAGCAATCCCACTTCAAATCCACCTATGGTTTCATTGTAATAGGAAACAATTGATATAATCCTACATTCTAACTTCTCCCTTTTGCTAGTTGGAAAAATTTACAAGGCTAAACACATTTGCACACATCTACACTCATTTGTTGTAAAAACTTAATCTTCCAACTTGTCATAATGTTTTTTCATAACTAAATTACATTACAAACCTTCTTTATACTTTTCCTTGATTAAAATTTATTGTATTGTATATCATAGTATACATAATTGTCTTCCTTTGAATAACAAACCATCTTGAATAAAAATCTCTACCCATGGTACTATATCATCACTCACTATCTCTACACATGACTTCCATGCTTCTTGAA
>JARHVA010000351.1:2232500-2245000 GCA_037957365.1 Torreya grandis | reverse complement strand
TCCAAATCATAACTTATTATCATGATAGTTTGAGAGTCAGTTAAGTATGTGTGTATATCCTGCAAATAGGTTTTTAACCTATCTTACTGTAGTGTTGTAATAAATGATTTAAAAAGTGGTAATATAGGGAAAATCATTCAACATGTGTTTCAACATAGATAATAGGAGGTAGGATGGATATATGAGTCTTAGTATCTCCCATGTTCCATGTCATGCTTTATTAATAATATTTTTTATCTATACACTTATATCATTATAGTTTATTTGGTATATATAAGTTGAATACCATGCTTTTATAAGTCATTTGTATTTCATTTCAAATTGATTATTTACTCTGATTTGTGACCATGTTGTTGTAAAGAGGAATTTTCTTGGCATGATTCGAGTGTCTAAAGAGTCCCCTATATGTGGTGGAGTCATTGTCCTTGTTATCTCTAAAAAAACTCAATTTTAATTCTATTTTTAATATTTTGAAAAAAAATTATTAATAATTTTTCTTTGTTTTTATTCATTTGTAGATGCACATGTATGATTATTGGCAGCATCCTTTAATTGTAGGTAGGGTCAAACACTTTTTAAAATTATTTGGAATTTCACCAGTAGTGTTTGTCATAAGTGTCTTCTTACTAATTCATGTTGTTAGTGACCAAAATTTCACTAAAGCAATTGAGCCCTTTCTAAGTATAAATGCCTAATTTGTTTATCCTACTTCTTGTTTCAAGTGTTTATTCTAATTGCCCTAGCTTAGGCCCTTCGATTTAAATTTAAATTTGGTAGGAAAAATTTACGTGGGAATATTTTTAGTATGCCATAAAATTAGTTTAATTTTTATACTAAGGTTTATTCATGTTTATTAACATGACCAAACCTTAGTCTAAAATTCATATTTGGTCCCTTTTATATCCCATGGCCCTTGATCCCTTTTATTTATTAACATGGTCTAACTAATGCTTGGTACCTTTATTATAAACTTAGCTTAAATTCCTATCCTAAATATTCTATCATTTTTATTAGTGAAACAAAACCTTAGGCTAAGACTTTATATTAAGTTCTTTATTCCCTAAACTCTGACTTAATTTTTTTCATGTTAATTTGGATCTAATCACATCTGACCTAGCAGATCACAATCAAATGGTATGCGTTAACTTAGGGAAGATGAGCTGATGATGAATGATCAAAAATGAAAATTCAAAAAATATCATGATAAGTTCATAACTAAAAAGTGTAGATCTGACAGGTCATTAAAATCTCAGGCTTGTTCTTATCAATAAATGGTATACGATAAAGCATACAAATCCTGATCAATGATGAGAAATAGGTCAAGATGTTAACAAATCCATAGGATAAGCAATAAGGTGTCAAGTGTCACCATCTTAGGAATCCTATCATAGATCCAATGGTATATGGAGCAAAGGATTTAACCTTATGGATAGAGATCAATGGAGTACATTTGATTCATACAAATGAGATCAATGGTATGAGATGAAGGTGGACATTTCAATAGAGCTCAAAATGAATGTGAAAGCAACAAGTGTCAATCCCATAGCTCATGATTAAATCTTGAACATATTTTTAAGATCAAATGGTGTGATCAAAGAGTTGATAGTTCAACAAGGCCAGAGATCTAATGAAAAGATTCCATATGACATGATAGTCCCCAAGTGATGAAAAGATCATGGATCTTATGAGATGCTACCATGTGGCATAATTTTATGAGCTCAGAGATGAAGATAGATATCCCAAAATGAAGTCAAGTCCCAAATACTTATTAAAGGATTTATGGTGCATATTTGATCCAATTTAAAGATTTCATGAGAAGGTGACCAGTGTCCAAGTGAGGTTGTGATGGATAGCAAAAAGACACTTGTTCAGGGAGGGTATCGACTGCTTTTCATAATGACAAATGGCACTCATACAACCAACCAAATTAAAGAAACCTACCCAAAAACTCATATTAAATAGAAATGTGCCACATGGCACACTATGAATGGGTCATCACATCAAGATGTATCTTGAGCACCTAAGACCAGTCAAAAAGTGACACATGTCTAGATTGGAGCTAGTTAAGTAGCTTAGTCACTTTTAAACCCCATAAATGCCTAGATGGATCTGATGTGGCATGTTACATGTCAATATGTGGAAATATTTTGTTTTAAATCTAAAATTAATGGTTCCTTCATGGATGGGAAAAAATTCAAAGCATAGAAGAAGGTTTGTAAGCCATTCTAAAGCATATTTTCTAAATGATTGATGATCATATTTTGCTTCTACCATAACTGGAGCATTCTCATGTCATCATTGAAAGAGCATGTTGTTTTATGGCATACATAAGATGAAATTAGCTATCTAGTAGGTTATAGTTATGCAAGAAAGTGGTCAAGGGCATATCTAGGTAGTTACAAATGAGGACAAAGTTTATTTCATCTCCACCACAAAATTTCACACTCTAGATCATGTAAAAAGGAATCTCTAGTCAAGAAATCAAAGGGTTTGTTGCAAATAGTCATCATTCTTTGAAGAGGTAGTTAGAGCAATGATTTTTCTTGCAAATGGAAGAAGAAATTAGGTGTGGCAAGGAATATTTTCTAGCTGGGAGCATCTTGGTAGAATTTGGAAGGTTGATTTGTAATTTTACAAATTGTAACCCATAGTTCTAGATTTGAGAAGGGTAAAAAATACATAAATAGAAGGCTTGTCTTCTATTCTGAGGGCTGGTTGTTCATTTTCTCTAAGTCTAGGTTTTACAAAAATATTTTAGGATCAAATTTTGTGTTTAGATCTTGTCTCCCTTGCTAAGGTGGTTACAAGTGTACATCCATTATCAAGCTTTGAGAACATGTTTATGTCTCCCTTATCTGACATGTAGAAATCTCACCATGCTTGTCCCCATGGAAATATTTTGAAAAACTAATGTATGTAATATCTATTTTCAATTTAAGGAAAATGCTTGTAGTTATTTTAGATATACTATTTATGAAGTGCAACAACATGTTTTGCAAGTTATGTTGATTGTACATTTGAGTTTGTGCTCACTATTGGTTATCATTTTGAGCATAATATAGATTATAAACCCTTTCAACATTATTTTGGGATATGTTATTGAATAACTTGTTAGGTCACCCTAGGTTTATGGATTTGATAGGGGAAATTGTTTTAAATTTTAGTTACAGTGTATGTTTTAGTCATTCAAGGATCATTTGGTATTTCCCATTATCTTGCATTTAATTTTTTCCTACATCTTTGAAAATGAATGAAGTTATGAATAATATAAGATGCCCTATTGTTTGAAAACCACCATCACACCATTACTCTTTTTATGATTAATGAACTACCCTACCTTATCCTACCCTAAAAATAATACATGTTTGTTGTATATCATAAGTATTATTTGCCTACAAATGCATAATATCTTGCTTATATGACATGCATTTGCATATTGTGCATTAAATATTATCATTATAGTCTTCCATTTAACCCCTATTATTGAAAATTCTTTAGAGTGAATATTTTATTCACTTTCCCATCTGTCTTTAGTAGCTTGTGCCTGGCCTAGAGCATTTGCTCATTTTGTGTGATAACCCTTCCCAAATAGAGTAAGAAAGTTTGGTTGTGTTCTAGTCAGATTTATGTTCCCTTGTGCCAATAATACCCATGGAGGTTGAATTAAAAAATATCTCCATTTGAGAAAGATACCACATTGGTACTCTCACCTTGGTTTAGGAAGATCCAAAAGTAGAAGGAAGTTGACCATACCCTCTATTGGTGCCTCTCAATAATTTCTTCCATTTGGTCCATTCTAGATGCCAAGCCCTCCCCAGCTATAATGAAATACTAGAAGGTTTTCCATCTTTGTTTTCCATTTTTACTCAAGTGTGCAAGGCTAAATGAAAGAGGTGTACAATTGGGAACCAACACATGTGTTTGTCAAACATGGAAATTGACTATAATCATAATTTGATCTAGCTGATATATTTTTTGATGAGCTTTTTTTTTTATTAGATGTGTTTTCAAATGAATATACATGTTCAAGAGTTTCATTTTGGATGCCATATGGATAATTTTTAGGTCTTCATATTATTGATTATAATCAGTGTTTGAATGATAAAGTGGATCTTAAATGTGTGCATATACTAGGGATGATTACATATGACATGCACCTAAATACTACATCAGCCAATAGGTGGACTAAAGATACATTTATCTTTTCTCTCCACACTAGGGATAAAAAATGAATTAGAGGATGTTTAGCCTATCTTATTGTTAACACTCTAAATGACACCCTTAGGAAGAGGTTGTTCAGGCCTACCTCCAAGTTTGGGGTAACATGATATTAGCCCAAGGTTATGGGTGACCTATGATAGGATAAACCTCTAGTTTATGGGGTTATATCCCCTAGTATATAAGTTAAGCTCAAATCACTAAAACCTATTAACTTATTAGGGTGAAAAGGGATAGATAAATTCATTGAAAGGAAACCTACTCTAAAGGGAAGTGATGCACTAATATGATTATCTAATCTATTTGCCCTCATAACAACACTAATGAGAAATACATGAACTAAACACTCTCTCTAAAGACTTATATGCATTATTAATTCACATGAAAGCTATGGTAGATGGATATAAATTGGAGGTGATGGATGAGAGGTTTGTCTTGAGACACTTCTAACTAGATTACATTTCAATTATAGTCATCAACTTTTGACACATCATATGACCTACACAAAATAATCTACTAGCATCTAGGTGAGGAAAGGACCTAAAGAGGGATAAAATATACCACTTATGCATATCAAACTATCATTTAACACACTATATTCTGACATGAATAATCTAAAATAGTGCATATATTTGTTCAAGAGGTTTACTAGATATAAATCTTAATAGAGTTTCCTCATACCCAGTTGAGGGATAGGTACAATGGCCTAAGATCCTAAATATATAGAGCATCAAGTAAGAAAGAGAGGGAAATATGGCATGGATAATGAATTAATAAGTCATAATGATCATCATTTACTTCAAATAGTAGTCATAAGCAATCACCATAGTTTATTCATCTCTCCATGCATTCATTATCTAGTGGATGTTCTTCAATGAGTATGGCACAGAGATGGAGTTGTGGAGGCTAGTTCAATATTGGTTGAACCCATTAAAGGCATGTTGATGATAATTTGGTCAATCACTCTCCCTCTTGGTAGTTACAAATGTGTGTTATGCTCTAATTATCCTTCATGAGTCATTAATCAGCCCACCCTTCTCCTTTTAGATGTTGACTCGATTTTAAAAATATCCATCCTCCATTATGAACATGAAATGTGTCTATTGTAATTTATGAGATAGGTAAATTTTTTTTATTGACCTACACTTTCTCCTTCAGCAGTCCCTCTATAGTAAAATCATCTTCTCTTATTGATCAAGTAGGCCTACTAGGTAAGTAGGCCTAGTTTCTTAGTGTATATTGTTTGGTTGGCCATAGGACCTAAATATAATATTAAGTATAGGTATTTTAGTATTATTTAGATCTATAGAAACATATTATTCCATGAATTATGCCTCCTACTAATTACACACCTACAACTCTGCCCATCTAGGTGACTAGGACTCCTCTTACTAGCATTTTTGGACTATCCATTTGGTACAAACCTATAAGAGTATTTCCATGAATAATTATGATTAACTAATGCTATAGAAAGGTGAAATATGCTTAAAAATTACCTACTACATGATTTTTAACTTTATAAAATAACTCTAACCTTATTTTCTACTCAAAACCTTGCAAAAGTGTATTTTGTGATGAGTTCATACAGATTAGTACCATGGACAGGACCTCCTTTGTGTGGATCATGTGGTTTAGGTGTTTTCCAAGATAATCCAAAGTATTTGAGTTCAAATTCTTCCATTTTTTATCCATCAAGTTTGTATTAGGGTTTTAGTGTCCTACCATCTTAAAGATGGTTCATAAATTACAATCATCTAATCCAAAACCTTTTACCATGGATCTCTATCCCATAAACCCCCTCAAAACTCCTAAAGAGCTCCTGGTCCCATACAACTTGTACAATGATATTTGAGTGAAAGTTGGTGGCCTTTAAGCTCCTTGGTAAGCATTATGGGTAGGTTTTAGTGTTAGTAATTATTCATAGAGATGAGATCCCTATTGTTACTCTTTCCTCCATGGATTTTGAGTGCCTAGAGGCCCCCAACTCCCCCTAAGAGCATTGGTCCTAAGTTAACTTAATATGTGAGATATGAGTGTTTAAATTGGTAACTCCATGTGGTAGCCCAAGGTAGTGTTTTTTCAGATAGGTCTTGAGACTAAGTTTGACACTTATTTTATTTCCTCTACTAGAATTAATTTATTAGGATCTATAACACCACTACACACCTCTTCAAAACCTTAATTCTATCATGGCTGAGTGTGATATGTCACCAATATGGAGATGGGGTCTTAAGGCCTAAGGATGGATTTAAGAATTTTAGACCTAAACTAAGTCCTAGGACCTTGAATGACCTGTAATTAGTCACTAATGACTTCAATTCCATCATATCACCCCCTTACACCTTATCTCTACCTTTTAAACTTGTCCTTAATTATTCTAATCACCACCTTAGTCCCTATCTCTCTTAGTCTACTTAACCTATTGGGTTAGAGACTTTGGGTAGGATTTTATCTCCTTATTTACTATAGATAGGATTGGAAATTTTTGGACATTCTTGTAGATTATAATAACACCATTTGAACTGGATTCCCCTCAATTCTTCTCTCTATATACTTCTCACATTCTTACCTAGGGTTTATGAACAGCTAGGTCTGTGTAGCCCTAAGGGCTTAATTGAGTGTTTGCCTTACTTAAGTTAAGGCTATTATCACCATAAAAATATTTTTATATCTTATTTACTTCCCTTGAGATTATTTCAACTCTCAACCACTCCCAAACATATAGATGTCTTTAATTCATATACACATGCCTATTTAGTCCTGCTCAAGCCATTAGGCTCTTCTTTACCTATCTAAAATGATCAAATATCACTATATATTGAGGTTATTAATAGGAAAATTCATATGCCCTATCATATCTATTTAACCCCTCTTCACCATGCATGTTTCATCACCTTTCACTCTTTTACTCATGACCCTACCTGTAGGTGCTCCAATGGGGCTTGTCTGGACTATGGGTATGAGTTTATGCCTTAGTTATCACTTTGAGGTTATTTTAAAAATTATAAAATAAGTCATATGATATAAACCTTATGAAAAAACCCTCATAATATTATATCAAGGGCACCTTCCACTCAGATACCTTGATTTCTTATGACTAGCCCATGATTGCCTACCTAAGCCTATGAGGCCTAATGGTTTGTCAAGGTGATTTAATTTGTTGCAGATACCAAAGTGTCCAGTTGAGACTAAGGACTCTATAAGATATTTTAGTATAATCCCTTAATTTATTATCACTTCAACATTATGCAAGATTCTAGATATTTCAACTTCTTATCTAAAGATTATGCCTGTAGGTGGTAGTCTTGCACTTTGACAATGTGAAAGAGTGTATCTTTCTCTACATGACAATATTGTTTTCATTTATAAACATTCACATCATAATTATGAAATTTTTTTAATTTTTATCTTCATAAATTCAATGCACCCTAACATGCCTCCTTTGCTTAATCTGCACTATTCCTACAGATAGACCTATAGGTGGTGGTTTTAGGCCCTTTTTTACTATGGGTGTTTCATTTGAGAGGTGACTTAGTGTTTAACTGATTCCTTGGGTTATACCAATGGTATGATGACATTTAATTATTATTTATAATCCTCTTAATCTCTTCATAATCTCATCACTCTATTAGTACCTCCAACCCTATAGTCATAATTAGTGTTCCTTCGAAATCTTGACTGAACTTATATTCCTAAAAAGAGTTGGTGGTGTTAATCCTGAATGGAACCTGATGTCTCTATCTCTCATTATTTTTTCAATATCCTTATTACTCCTCAAGTTTTATCAACACCTTCCATACCCCATCCTAATAGTTAACACTTATCTTCTTAGTCTGCACAATTGACATGTAGGTGCCTATATGAGGGCTTATCTCTCAAGGGCTTAAATATGAGAATGGGATTGAGGATAGGGAAGTGGGGGAATGAGTGAAACATCACATATCATGACTAAAATATATATATCATGTGTGTATTTTAAACAATCTAATGACTCCTTATATTTATCGTACTCTCACTTGCAAAGGAGGTTACATTGCATACATAACAATTACAAAAGAGAAGAACTTGATGGAAATGTTTTATTTTTTGGTGTCTCAACTATATTTTGGAGGTGTATAATACTTGATTTGAATCAAATGAACTATCATTTAATCCTAAATTCACTACTCACTTACATTTTATGCACTAAAATCTCCAAAACATGAACAAACTATGTATGCATCTTGTATATGTAAAAATAAGAAAAAAAAAATCTACCATAACCTCACATATGTGAAATAAGGGTGGATAATGATTGATGACCTTGAAATATTTAATAATATATTTAAAATAATTATTTTCATCAAACATGCCCAAAATGTATTCAAACCATTCCAATTTTTACCTCTGCATAGATGAAGAAGACAACTTTGACTACCCATATTATTAGCCATTATTCATAAGGCATATGTCATGAATTTGTAGACTAATGAAAATAATTAAAAGGTCATGATATCCCTTTCCTCTACCCAAATTCTTAGATCCTCGCCTTCTCTCTCATGTATAGACTGAGCACAAACTTGAAGTACTACACATGGCTGCCAAAGAGCTCGATAAAAGAAATGGATCTATTTTTGCCTCTTGATGGATTGAAACACTTGTATTTTCTTACCTAGTGTATATACTAAATATCCTCTATATATACTTGACTCTCTCTAAATATGTCTTTACTTTATGGATCTCTACTTCCTTGAAAACTCTTGGAAAATGTTGGTTTTTTGCATTTTCTCAAGTTTTCAGACCTTGAAAAGTTATTGGTAGGAAGGAGGAGGGATAATATAGGTAAATAATAATTTAAAATAAGATGGTATAGTTGGGTAACTTTAAAATACATATTTCCACACATGTGGGACCCATTTGGTGGACTAAAGATGGGTTTGGTTTCTAAAATGGGCCCTTTTATGAATATGGAACCATCCCAAAATGACTTAGAATGTTAATGAGACCCCTTTCAAGACCCTTAATTTATCTTTTGACATCAAATCATACCCTTTTCAAGGGTTTACAAAGCAATTTTGACTCATATAGCATGTTTGAAGGACCATTTGATGACTTGAAGAGTGAATCAAGGTTTGAAATAGGTTTGAATGAGTAAACAATGGCAAATGACCTTGATTGCATTCTAGACCTCATGTTATGACCTATGCAAGGTTTGGACACCCCTATATTATGCTAACAAAGGTCCCTTCTCAATAAATGGCTTAAAATAAGCCTAAATACCATGAGAAACATAAACCTTAAACTCTCCAAATTACCTTAACTTTTGCTAAGAGACCTTAACTTTGTCAAAAATTTAAAATACCACTCTTTAGGATTCAAAATGACATGACAACTTTGCACTCACTCAAGGACCACCATGACAAGTTAATACACTTTATAAAGACACAAAATAGGTTATGACATGAGGATATATCAAGCATTACATATCCCATACCATGACACCTCTAACAATGATAAAATGCTTATAAAATATACTAAAGATGACATCATAATTCATTAAGATCACCATGCACAATCCTAAGAGGGTGTTATAAAATTGCTTTCACATTTATACTGGGTATACAATCTTAAGCCTGCACAAGATAAATGTGTATACATAAATGGGATATACAATCACTTTCAATATGAACATATTATCAAGAAGATTAATATCATACAATAGGTTCTCATAGCACCAATGGCATGGATACACACACATATAGTAAAACATCATCAAATTTATTTAGGTTGGTCTACTTCCATGGAGTTATCTCCTATATTGGTGGGGAAGATATATCACTTAGTTATCATTATAGATGGCGATGAAGTATGTTGTATGACAAAGTTTTCTCCTATTTTTTAAGGAATTTTATATATGTTATGATTCACAACCTAACATTTCCTTTAGAAAGTAGTAAGAGTAAGGATATGAGGCCATGCATCCTAATGCCCATACATCCAGTTGACATACATACACGTTAAATTTAAAAATTTAATAATTCTATCATACTTTATCTATCATTCACTAATGTTATGAAAATTTCATGTGTTATACATGAAATGGGTACTATAATATAATTATTAATGCATATATTCAGGTTATTACTTGACATATTCTTGATGATGTAGTACATGGTGGCTTACTATAGAGGGTTGATGACATTGTAGTTATACATGAAAAAATGTGATTTTTTGTCATATGCCATAGTTGATTATATTATTTATTTGGGTGACTGTAATGAATTAAAGACATAGGTCATGGAATTCAAAGGTCATCTAGGTGTCTATCATATACCTCCATTAGCTCAAAGTATAGTCCTAAGATAAAATATATTTTCTAAGTATGTACAACTTTAGGATGAGAATGCCAAACTAATGGCATAGTGTTTTGATATAAAGGTGAGGTTATAAAATCATGAGGATAGAGATAGATGTATCATGTCTCCATCAAAATCTCAAGCCTTCCTATATAAAAGAGCCAAAACATATGGATGGAGATGAGAATAGTGATGTAGAGGGTAAGGGATAGAATTCTCTTATCACTGAGTGATTTACATGTGATTGGGAGACTACATTTGATAATTCCATCATAAAAATATTCCTTATAATTTATATGTTTTTTTATTATGCTTTATATGTATCTATTTAACCCTAAATTGGGACCAGTCAATATAGTATATATTTAAGAATATAGAAATGAATAAGGACAAGGATGATAAATAGATCTATAGTAGTCTAATTAATTACAAACTTAGATAAATAATATTTTAAATTTAAATACTAAGATATGTTAAAAATAGTAAGTAAAACTATTGATTAATATAATAATGAAATGAAAAAAGAGAGTATTTAATTGATTTATTGAGCACATGTAAATTTGATATGGAACAGGATATAAATATACTATATTAGTGCCCATTTCAGTCATCAAATTATATAAATTTGATCTTTGTAGCCTCAAACACTTATGTCTATCTCAGATAGTTATTTTGATGTTTCTATCTAACTTACACATAGGTGTCTAGTATGAAAAATAGTTTACATCTATATGCAACCACATGGGATATTTTGAGTTTTGTGTCACCTTTTATTTGTTGTTCTTAGATCTAGATCATGGGTTATCACTCCTTATCAAATAGTAAAACCTTAGTTCTTCATATTCATAGTGGCTATGGGAAAAATGGGTTAGTGTGCTTAAGGTGTCGAGGTAACCCCAAACACCTATGTGTCAGTGGGTGTTACCTACATAGCAACTAATCTAAAGAGGACCTCAGACTGATGTAATTCTTCCCTACATGTTGGCTTGTGTGTGCAAAAGGATGAAATATGTAGAAAACATGTACAATAGTGACCTATCTTGTCACTTATAAAATATGACTCTCTCTCTCTCTCTCTCTCTCTCTCTCTCTCTCTCTCTCTCTCTCTCTCTCTCTCTCTCTCTCTCTCTCTCTCTCTCTCTCTCTCTCTCACACACACACACACACACACACACACACACACACACACACACACATACATATATATAGATACGTTTATACATATATACTTATGTATATGCATATGTATGTGTTTGTGTGTATGTATCTATATGTATATGCATATGTAGATATATATATTTGAGTGTGTGTATGTGTATGTGTATGTGTATGTGTATGTGTATGTGTATGTATATATACATACATATATATACATCCATACATATATACACCCTTTATAAATATATTATATTAGTCCCTAGATCAGTCATCAAATTATATATATTTGACCTTTGTAGCCGCAGACACTTATGTCTATCTCAGAAAATTATGTTGATGCTTCTATCTAACTTGGACATAGGTGTCTAGAATGAAAAAACTTTTAGATCTAGATGCAAGCACATGGGATATTATGATTTTTATGTCACCTTTGATCTAGTGTTCTCAAATCTAGATCATGGGTTATCACTCATTATCAAATAGTAAAACCTTAGTTCTTCATATTCATAGTGGCTATGGGAAAAATGGGTTAGTGGGATCAAGGTGTTGAGGTAACCCCAAAGACCACTCTATCAGTGGGTGTTACCTACATAGCCACTAATCTAAAAATCACCTTAGACTAATGTAGTTCTCCCCTACATATTTGCTTGTGTGTACAAAAGGATGAAATAGGTGGAAAACATGTTTAATAGTGACCTATCTTGTAAATTATAAAATAATATTCATGGAGTGCTCTTTTAGACCTATATGTGTGATGTCCCTATGAATGATATGGACATAGGATAAAAT
>JARHVA010000351.1:2095000-2230000 GCA_037957365.1 Torreya grandis | reverse complement strand
AAATACTAGCAATCAACATAAACATAACATACTATCCCCTGGATATATGTGTTAGAAACAAATGTCAAGTACATAGAATATCAATTACAATGTGAAATATTTAATCATGAATAAAGTCATGTGTACGTACATAAGCTCAAAAATGATAATGGAAAGTGATCAAAGAACTGTATAACCTATGTGGATCAAGATCAAAGAATAAGATGCCCCTAATCTCTATATGATATGAGTAGAAGGAATCCAAACATCCATATAGGAATATTTCATGTATCTATGTATGCCTTTATCACACTCAAGTTATGTGTTAAACATGTGTATATATAAATTACTAATATGCCATCTACCAATATACAACCAATAATTTAGATGCCAAGGAGCCAATAGAACATGTAGATGCTAAAAATATTTTTAGATTTTTGAATTTTTATTTTATTTTTTTAGAATTTTTATAATATTTAAAATATTTAAAATAATATATTTATGCAAGTTCATAATTTTCTTTGGTATTTTTAGATATTTTACTTCAAGATTGGCTAGGCAGTATATGCCTTTTCCCAATTTTTATGTAACTATAAATGGTCTCAACCAATTTTGTTTGAAATTTCCTCTCATCTTTTTATGTGTTGGTTTTATTTTGATTTTTAATGCGTAGTAGGTCACCCAAAACAAATTCACTTGGCTAAAACTTTGTGTTATTTTCTCACTTAACATGATCCTTATAAACTTTTAAATGTTCAATTGCTTGTGTATGTGTTTTCTTCAGTTGTTCTAATGATGCAATCTCTTTTCATGTTATTCATTATCTTTTATAATATATTTTATAGAAACATGCAAGGAAGTTATTTTTAGTTCTATTGATAAAACTAAATTTGTACCATAAACCAAATAATAAGGCATAGCTTGAATAGGTGTGTGAACACTACTGAGGTATGCCTATTAATCATACACCATCTTTTGGTGCTAATATATATTGTGTCATTCAACAATATTTCCAAGCATTTTGACAATAGTTTTATTTGTTTCCTCTATCTATATGTTACCCTATAGGTAATAAGGTGTAAAAAAGGTATGTTTTATTTTATATTTGCTACAAAATCATTTTAATATCTTATTTTTTAATGATGATCCATTATCAAAAATTAATATCTGAAGGTATACCAAAATGAGAAATAATTTTGATCATCAAAAACCAGCATATGTCATCCCCAATGGTAAACTCAAGTGGAATTTCCTCCACCTGTTTTGTAAAGTATTATGCAGTTGTGATTATGAACTTGTATCCATTGATGGATACTATATTTATCTTTCCAATCAAATCAAATCCCTATAAGGAGAAAGGCTATGGTGAAACAATCAACTATAACTAATGAGATGGTACATTTTTCAAATTATTGTATTTATGGCATTGCAAACATAATTTAGCATGTTAAATACATTTTCATTCCATAGTAGGCCAATAATATCATTAGTTTAATAGTTTTTGGGACATGGCCTTGCCACTAAAGTGCCCACCACACTCTCTATCATGCATTTGTAATAGTGCATTTCTTGCTTCATCTTTATTTAGATATCAAATTATTGTCCCATCAAAACCTTGTTTGAATAAATAATTTCCAATTATAACATAACAAAATGCTTGTCATTATAATTTGCATTTATCATTTCATGAAAATTGATCTCGTATATAATATTGATATAGTAAATTATAAATATTATTGTACCATTCTATATTTATAGATCTGTGAGTAAAAACAAGAACTAGATAGGCATCTATTTGATATTAATAAATGTAAGGATCTAATAATTGTCATATGGTAAAGTTTATGGAATATCACTAATATCAAAATGCATTAAGGATGCTACACTAGCCATAGAATGTGTATGGAAATTATCTTTACATGGAAATATGTCAATTGAGAATGTATCAAATGTTTTCTTTAGTCTATCCACCATTTATTTATATGGTAGTAAATGTTCTTCCTTGGTTTGGTAATGGTTGGTAGCTTGATTAACAATCACCCTTGAATGTCCTTGATATGAAGCTTTTATACTATTGATAATCCAATTATCAAGGAATCATATTTTGATATATTATTAGTGAAATAAAAAGCTAATATGTAAGAGAATGGAATGTATTCACCATCTGGGGTGAAAAATATGATATTAACACCTGCACCTATCCTACATCTAGATCCATAAAAAAACATTATCCATGGATTTGGATATACATTATGTGCCTCTAATTCATCACAAAAATCTTTGGTAATTAGAAAGGGTGAGTTGTAGCTAACTAATTAGCTAAAAATTGGACTTTTATTGATTTTTGAGATATAAATTTTAGAACAAACTATGTAAGTTGCATCATCCATTTTTTGATGTAACTTGTTAGATGAGGTTTGTTCATCATTAAATTTAATGGGTACTATTTTATTATAATGTGGAGCTAATTAATTAGTAAGTAGTTTCATAATTTTTGTGTAAAAAAATTAATGCTAGACATAATTTTTATATTGTCATATATGTGCATTCATAGTCAACCAATTAATGACTAATGTAATAGATTGCTTGTTTTTTGTGATTATCATCATATTTTGATAATAGGACTTGAAGGGCCTCATGAGTGGCTAAAATATAAAGGAGTAATGGTATATCTAGTATAGGAGGCATGAGTATTAGTGGGATTTCTAAATGTTCTTTTATTTCATCAAAAGTTTGTTGAAAAATGTCATCCCATACAAATTTGGTGTCCTTTTTAGCAAATATGTGAAAGGAATTGTCTTATCAGCCAATTAAGCAATAAAACACTTAATTACCTGAATTCTACCATGTAAACATCACAACTAATTTAAATTAGTTGGTGGTGGCATCTCAATAATAGATTTGACCTTTTTTGGATCAACTTCAATGCCTTTTCAAGAACTAATGTACCCGAGATGATTTCTAGAATATAGTTAAAAACCACATTTTTTTGGATTTAATCATACATTAAAATTTTGTAATAATTCAAATATTTATCATAGATTAGTATCATGGTCTTGGAGATTTTTATATTTTGAAAGTAAATCATCAACATAATCTTCAACAGTTTTATGAATAAAATAATGGAAAATGTGTGTCATTTCCATTTATATTTTTCTCCAATATTTTTAAGCCCAAAAGTCATAAAATATAACAAAATGTGCCCCATGGAGTAGTAAATGATGTCTTTTATTGATCATCTAGATTAATTTATATCTAAAAAGTTCATCCATAAATGAAAATGCCTCATATCTAGCTATATAATTGACAATCATTTCAATGTTAGGTAATGGAAAATCATATTTGGGAGAGGCATTTTTTAAATCACAATAATTAGTAAAAAATCAAATGTGACCATTAGGCTTAATAATAAGCACAATGTTAGAAACCCATTCGTAATGTGCAATGGCTCTTATAAATCCTACTTTTAAAATCTTTTAGATCTTAACTTTTACCAGTAATGCCACTTTGGGATGCATTTTACGAATTATGTTTGCATCTTGATACAATAATATATTATGCATTACCACTAATGGATCAATTCCAAGTATATCTAAGTAAGCCCAAGTTAATAATTTAGGAATTGTCGATAGTCCTTAACTTCATCATCTTACATCATTTTAATAAGTAATACCAGTCAAGGATCTTTATCTCTACTATAGTTATATTACATTGTTTCTTTGTTCAGCAAAGTAGATCATTTAGTGATAAATGGTGTGGTAGGAATAATATTATATACATCATGTTATAAATTGGTTTCATCTCTCTCACAAAATTAATTATGAATAGAGGTGGCATTATGAAACCTATCCTTATGATAGAAAGAATGGATATCCTCATATGCCCCTAAGTACTTGAATGAATACTCATCATTTGATAACTCATCTAATGTAAAAAAAAATTGGTGAAGCATTTTTTAAATCAAAGGAAGGTTTAACAATGTTAGATCTATGGTAGAGGTAGGTACATGTATACATTCATATGTGGACTTTGTAAAGCAATTCCTACTACAAATAGTTTATTTTTGAATAGTATGTCTATGACTTACATATTTGTATGAAAACCCCAAGCCTTGTCAATTTGTGTTATTTTAAGGAGATATAGGTTGAATTATAACTTATTAATTTTTACCAATACTTGTCCTTTTTACCTATATTTTATCAAATATTGAGAACCAAAATTTAGGTTATATGATTATGGTGGAAGATTATATGTTTGGTTGACCATTGCATAATATTTAAAGGGATTAGTATTCATGGGACATGTATAAATAAATCCCTGGTGGTTAAAATTCAAACATTCATGTATAATAGATGGTACCACATACATATCTTGTATCCAAGACCATCCTAAAAGTATGTTATAATTCAAATCATTTAGCATAACTTGGCATAAAGTAGTAAATGTATGAAATTCAATAATAATATCTAATGTTATTTTCCCAAATACTTATTGAGAAATATTATCAAATCCCTTGATGTTCATATTAGATGGTTTAAAATATTTAGTTCCAATGCCATATAAGGAAATAAAGTAGATGTTGCAAATGTTTAGTCTCAAACCATTATCTAAGAGGATTTTTTTAATCATTTTATTACACATACATACCTGAATGTATAATGGTAACCAAGCTATGTTTCCAAATGGTTACACACCTCTTTTTTCCTTCTATGAAATTTACATTTATTTTCCATGGATTTATTTTCAAATAAATATGAAAATAAATTGTTACATTGCTTTATCCCTTTCATACAACACTCAAACCCCTTGCTCAACCACATGTAGGTGGGTGTTTTGATATTCACATAGTGAATTGAACATGAGAAACTTGAAAACATGAGTGAAAATGAAACTCATATGATTTTTAAAAACCTCCTAATTCACTTGAATTATAACCAAGAAGTTGTGACACACATAAACTTTCTCGTATCTCAGTATGACGTCAACAAATGGCCCTGTGAGTGTGCATTAGGCAAATTATGGAGGTAGAACATGAAATGTGGCAAAGAATGATGTTGAATATCTTCAAAATAGATCAAAATGTATTATAATTATTAAAACAAATGACCTTAATCAATAAACACCTTGTAACTAGCTTCAAAACACCTTTCCCAACTTAAAAACACATGCATACATGTGAAAAAGAGCAGACAAAGGCATCAAGTGATTGTTTAGCATGGTAAATATGCTTGGGGTCACATTTTATAATTTTAAAAACCTATAAATGGTGTTTATTCAAATAATAATGGTATGAAAAATTGAAACACCATTAATACAACTCCAGGAATAAGTTAAATGAGCACATACACGTGAAAGCAAGTGAAAATAAGCATGAAGTTGACCATGGAGTAAGATAGGATTGCAAACTAATCAAAGAATTTCATGGTGAGACCAAACATGGGAGGAGGTGGTAATATGATATAGATACTTTTGAATCACCATTTCCTAGCTATTTGAGACCCCTATATGAGAAAACACTTAGTAAACAAGGAGAACTTTAGTTGAAATTGCACCTGGTGACACCCTCTTGCAACATAAACTAAATTACTCATCCAAACATTAAAAAACTTTAAAAGAAGAAATTATACCATATGATAGGGAATTATAAATCCTATAGATCCAACATCACAAATTATTTCATGTGTATTTTTCATAAATGGAGCAAAACCTATAGGGTACATGAAACAACTAGTAAAAGAGCATAATCAACTTGTTAGCGATGGTTCATAAAGAAAATTTGATAATTTCTCAAGTTAATTATATTTAAATTAATTTATTATATTTTAAAACAAATTCCTAAAATCATTTTCTCTAAAACTGCTTGTGTTTTTTATACCAAGTAAAACCCTGAAGATCACTTCAGTGTGCCTAGAAAACCCAAAAAATGAGAAGAATGGTTTTTGATATAATATGGAACTTCCAAATCAATTTAATAATGTATATGAGTTTTGGGAATATTAATATTCCTTCCAATATATTTTACCATGTGGCACACTTCCCAATAAGATTGTATAAGTGTTATTTGCTCAATTTTTTAGTTTTTTCTACAATTTCAATTAGGGAAACTGTAATATTTTGATGTTTCTAACATAAATAACATGTAATCTGACCTATTTGACATCATAAATTAAAATATAAAATTTGGGCACTTTGGTAACCATGTCGCTTGCATTTATGACCCTTACAAGCACATTTAATGACTCAAATGATAAACAAACCCTTGAGACCATGACTTAGGCTAAAAAAGTACTATATAACATAAAATAAACTATAATATAGCCTATGACACTCATATTACACCCCTTATAGACCTATAAAGTTAATTTTTCTACCTATAGGTTCCCTAATTTAACCTAAAAGTCAAACTTGGTCAACAAATTGGTGACTCATAGGGGTAGTATACCTGTTATACTAACTAGACCAGTAACCTTACCAATCCATTGGGTTTATGGAGTCATCTAAGGATTTAAAAAAATAATAAAATTTTGACCATTGACCTTAAACCTTTGATCAAGACAAGACACTAATTGACTACCTCAACTACACAAAGTAAAGGACACACACAACAAAGAAAGCAAACACACACACACATATGTGCTCTAAGAACTTAAGGGAATAAAAAAATTACTATCATGTACAAATAAAAATCATTCATACCTCCCTTTCTAGGATCAAAGGGAAAGTTTCTTGAGTTTCTTTTTGCATGAGATGGATGAGGGTGCCAAGCATGTCACTCTTTAGATTGAACACTTGATGGACTAGACCTATTCCTTAGCACTTCATTTGACTTGTTTTCAATTAAATAATCATCAAATACGTCTCCAATGTATACATATTCCTCTTTACCTTGTTTACATACTTCATGTTGCTGCCCACTCACTTTCTCATGATCAACCTTCATTCTCTTTGTAGGCATCGTTTCAAAAGGAATGATTTCTTGTTCTTTAAAATATTGAGGCTAATAGAGGTTTGTTTTGACCTATATATTCTGATGTGGATTTTTTTCTTTCTCACTTATGACATGTTGAAAAATGTCATCTTGTTCATATATGACATTTTGAATAATGTCATCTTTCTTACCATCACTTTTAATCAACCCTAAAGGAGTTGTAGGCCTCTTGAGAGATTCAAACTCTTTGAAAATGACTTTAAACCTATGCCATAAGTCATCATCCTCACTATGGTTATCATCATGAATGGTAAAAATAAGAGAGACTCCTTCAACTTCTTCTTTAGATTCCAAAAGGACCTCTTCCAAGGTTTCTCCTTCAACACAAGGACTATAATCTTCATCATCATCCAAACAAGGAGATTCAACACAAGATCTTACTTATTCTTCATCACTTATGACCTATTGAGGGTTTTCAAATGATACCTCAGATATCACAATCTGATCTTGTTTTTTAAGGGCTGAAACATCTTCCAACTCTTTCTTAGTGATGCCAAGACTAGGCATATTAAAATTCGGTAACTTATCCCAATAAGGTTGCCAAGGAGTTGCACTTTATTCAAGTAAGATTTTTTAATTTTACTCAACCACTTTATCTTCTTGAGGTTCCCACACCATAGGTCCATTAATGCAAAGGTTTATGGGATGAGGACAAGATGAACTAGTTGGTGGAGGTAGAATATAGGGCTCAAAATCAAATTGAGAATGCAAAGTAAGAGGTTATTTTGGGAGATCTTGAGGAAGGGGAGGAAAAAATTGGGTTAAAACCACTTTATTTTCTTCCTTAAAATTTATAAATACCTCATTCACATATTATCTAGCTTGAGGACACTCTTGAGGAAGGTTAGATGGGGTGTATTTAAGCATAAGATCTTATTTTGGGTTTAAACCTTTCATCTAACCTTGACATAACAACCTCATCTTTGACTCTAAATCTAATTTTTTTGGCTATGTTCTCTTGGAAAAGTTTTTCTTGGTGTTCATATGAATCATCATAAGAAAAACGAGTGCATTATGGATGCCATGGAACACAATAAGTTTCTATAGGAACGGTGGGAGGGAATTGCAAAGGATCAACTCCATTCTCCACTTCACACTCTTAGACAATGCTTCTATCTTCTTTATTTCCCCATGACTCCACTATATTACTCTAGCTTAGGATTTTAGGATTAGAATCCTTTTTGTGAGGAAAGGTAGGAAGATTTTGTATAGGATCAAGATTCATCTCAACTTCACACTCTTTGTCAAGACTTTTCTCCTCTTTATTTCCCCATGACTCTACTATCTTTTTCCAACTTAGGACATTGGAGTTATGACTCTCCTTTTGAGGTGGTGGGTATGTAATGTGAGAGGGTAATGAGGTTTTTAACTACACTTCCTTTTCTACCAACATGTACTATTTCATATGCATATTTTCCAAATCAATTTACCTATCAAGATTAGCTTCAAATACAAGATTTCTTCTTTTAACTCTCTCCTCCAACCAATTTGGAAAAGGATGACTTTGATGGGCTTGATTTAGCTCATAATTAGGGGTTTTGTATGGCTGGTATGAAAATTTTGGAAGTGTATATGAGGGCCGATAGGTATGGTGAGGTTTCCTTTCATGAACTTCTAGCTTATCCTCTAAGGAAGAGACTAAACCACTCACACCAAGTATCTCACTTGTGAGCCTTTACCAATTGGCTCTCTCAATAGGTACCCACTCTCTTTTGATAAACTCTAATGATTCTCTTAAATTATAAATAACATGATTAGTAACCTCTATACCACACCCCCTTTGAGTATCAAGATCCAACATATATCTCTCATAGCCCAAGAGTGTCTTCTTGAACGTGGAAATGGGTTGGCTTGAGGAGTGGCTAAGCTTACTAGAAGGAGCAAAACATTGAGAAGGCTAGTTATAGGAATAATATACTTCGTGCATGGGATGAAAAGGATCATATTGTATCTGATGAAATTCATATTTAGGTTGATAAAGATCATGACAAGATTGACTAAGGACTTGCTCATATTCATAGGGAATGTTATAAGCTTGAAATGTCTCACCAACTTATAGAGAACAAAACTCAACACCAAAATTAGCCACGAAACCTCATTAAAAGAAAGAAAAAAAATTAAACATGTTAATATCAATCATCAAAGGATAACCTAGGCTGATTGATCATCTTATATATCTTCAAAGTCACCATTGATGCTTTGATAGATGCCTCTAAAGGCTAATTATTGAGAGATAACACCAAAAATATCTCAATCTCTTGGAACAAGAGTCCCACCATGCATGCCAAAAAATATTCTCACTTGTATTTACACCCTTTTATGAGATTAAAAACTCTCCTTATCTAAGTGTCACAATGGAATCACCTCTAATATTATGGGTAACCTAATGAATGAGGTGAGTCTCTAGATAGGGCTAACTCCTTTGATGTACCACTTAGGATTTCAACTACTAATAAATTTGGGGATGAAAATGGAGAAGTATAAATTAAATAAAAATAATATAAGGGAGGCTATATACTAAATTTATTGATGACATCCAACCATATGCATATTACACTTGAAATCAAAGGATAAACTAAACATACACTCTCCAATTTATGTCTTCTTGCATTAATGTTACATTATGGGGTTATGGATGAATTTAAAAAGATAGGAGGAATAAAAAATATTATTTTAATGACACTAATTAGGACACTAACTCACTTAAACTTTGAATTTTTCTGGAACACATCACATACCCTACAAGAAGAAGTTGCAAATAGGTGAGAGAATGAGACACAATGCTAAGGAATCCATAGTCTTCACTAGGTAAATTAAAAATTTAATTAAATAACACTATTAATAGTCATGTAAGAGGTAAAAATTATTCATTTTATTTATAAAAATGTATAAAAATGAGTAGGGATATTCCATACTCAGGTGGGCCATCCTATAAAATGCCAAAAAAGCTAGTTCTTATAGAACTAGTGAGAGGGAGAAGAAGAGAGTAGTCCAACGGTCACAAAGACACTTTTAAAGCTGATAAAAGGAGTTAATTATGAATTTGGAGATTTTATTGGATGAACCATGAAATTTTAGGAGCTACAAGTGTGAATTCAAGTCACATACTTCATGAAAAATGGCATAAAACTCGCATAAAACTTCTCATTTTACATAGAAAAATTGTTATCACAATTTACTCTATTTAAACGTCCCATAACTGATCAAGACCAAGTATTATGATTTTAATTTAGGTTATGGACATAAAAAATTCCCATAAATTCATTGGTTGCATGCCTATTCTTCTAGAATCAACTAGAAATGAGCAATCATCATCTGCAGTCTAAAAAAAAATCCTTTCATGCACCCTATACACTTGTCTTCCAAAAATGAATCACTTATCCATTTAAACTCGTGGGATGGAGTTAATTACATGTTTCAATACATTTCATGAACATATAATCATCAGGTACACCTTAAAATGAGCTCACTTGAAGTTTTCTCTCTTCTTCACTAGCATGTCTAATATGCTAGATTTGACTGGGTGAAAGGAGAGCTATTGTTTAGACACTTAAAAGTTTTTTCATGGAATAAAATTTAAATAAGGGGTTAGTATATGTCCTAATATTCCACCCAAAATTTATTTCACTTTCAAACTCCTCATTTAGCCTATAAACCACATAAAATGGTGAGAAAACCCCTATTTTACATGTTGTCTATACCATACAACTCATCTACATGGGGAGGGGGGGGGGGGCTAAGCGAGTATTCTACATGATCCAAGAGATTTAATTTCCAAATTATGCCATTTGGGTGGTTTTTTAGGCTTGTTTTCTGCATCAAGTTCATTCAAGGGTTTTAGATAATTTTCTACTCTTAACCATTGTTTATAAAGATTACACATTCAAGTTTCAAAAAAAATACATAAATTTTTTTTCAAGGACCTTATCTAGATCCTTTTAACTCATTTTTATCCCATGTAGATCCTTCAAGTAGATATGAGCTCCAAAATTTGTCCTATCAAACTTGCTCCTCTTATTTTCCATTAGTGTGAGTGGTTTTGAGCTCAAGGATGGCTCTCTTGATGTCTAATATACAATCCACAAGTTATCACACCTATATTTTGACCTAAAAATAATTCCTTAATCATCTAGATAGTTTACCAAGATTCAGAGGTGAAGATGGACTAACATTTGGCATTAGGCCTTCTCAAAGCCCAATAGGTTTACCAGGCACCTTGATGGATTTGGATGTTATTACTAGTACCTCATGGTTGTATTGGTGCATTAGGAATATTTACATCCAATTTTAGTTCATAATACTACTACATACCATTTTAATAACTTTACCTCATCACCTTCTCTCATTCACCAACTAGACCTAGTAGAAACCTTGTCTAGTTGGACTGTGTGCAAAGGGAAAATGGGTACGTTGAGTATTATGAGCTTTATATATTGCTTATTATCATTTATTTTCCTTATATACAGCTCATAAAATGTTTATTGAGGTCCTAAAATCTTCACATCAAGTCTCCTACCCACTCTACACTCATTAGGTCACTTTGACAAACTCTAATTCTCCTAGACTGGCTGGCCTCTAAAACAAAATAGGAATTTATAGCCCTTATTTACAAGCAAAAATGAATATTTTTAGATCTATTCCAAGTTATGAGGATGATTTTTAATGTATGTTTTTTTTGATTCCATGATTTAGGTGTTTAACCATCTCAAAATTCCTAAAAAAGGCCTTAAAACCCCTATTTTCCTACATTTTTTCTCCAAATCCACTTAGGATTAACTATTTCAAGCCAACACCATGATTATAATATACCTCAACATTCTCCCCGCCTTTAACTTGTGCTCATGGTTTTTTTTAAACCATCTAAAATGTTCCCTTCCTTAGATTCTTCAAGCTCACCTATTGAACCAAGAGGTTTCTTGGCTCTATGTACAAACTATTTCCCCTTTGCTAAATAGTGAAGGTACATGATCACTTAAAAAATCTATTATACATGTTATGATATGAATTTGGCTATCATGTATCACTTTTTAGTCATTTTAACCTTCCTCTCACCTCTAGATAGTCCATGTTTCACTTGGCCTGCTAGGTTGTACCCTGTTGATTGGATTGAGACACCTCTTAAGGTCTAGTGTAGGTCCCTTGTGTTTGTTTGATGTGATTAATGATGAAAAAATCCTCTTTATTTAAAATTTATAACCTAAAAAACTCTATGTCACCTTTACTCATCCTAGGTTACCAATGGAATAACATGACTCATGTCAATACCTTTGTTTGCATCAACTCACCCTTATGGCCTGTAGGTGTATATTTCAAGATTGAAAGGTGTTAGTAAGGTAGTTTATATGGCCCTGTGAGCTCCAAATATGTTGATACTTCATGTGTTTCAACCTATCATGCTCATCTCCTCATATTTATCCTAACTCCATAGACTGAGACACTTTTCCCCTTGATTGAGAAAACTTCATCATGGTCCTACCTGTAGGTGAATATAGGGGTATTATGAATTTGGTTGTGGTGTCAATAATCTCCTTGTAACACCTTCTAAGGTTACATAATGTGTATTTAATTTTCACTAAAATTTTGTTTCATGGAAACTCAAATTGTGCCCTTCCCTTGACTGAGACAATTTTCCCTTCAAAACCCTACTGTAGGTCATCATTTTCCATCCTAAGGGGTACCTATAGGTGGGTGTTAGTGGTGATATGACCTTCATTGACCTTATATTGAGGACCTCTAACTTCATTTTACCTCATTACACTATTCTAGTCATCCTATTCATGGGGTTATGCTCAAAATTTTTCCTTAAGGTAACAAAAGGCCTTTTCCTCTTACAAGCATGTAGATATCATTGAAGCTTTTTAGTATGTTTTGAGGCATATGTGAAGCTCCAAAACTTCAACTTCTCCATTCCTTTAGACCCCCATATTTGGCCTGGTTGTTTTCTATGCTAGGTTATATATATCCACATAATATTAGGCCTTCAAACTTCCTACAAGAGTGTTATAAGGGGTCTACAAAAATCCCTTTGGTCTCTATTTTCACTTTTCAAGGTAGACAGTCCTAAACACAACCATGTTGTGTTTCCAAATGGTTCCACACCTCCTTTTGACTTTTAAAAACTTTTCATATATTTCCCATATCTTTCTTATCAAAAAATATGAAAAGGAAGTGTCACATTGCTTTATCCCTTTCATATAATAGTCCAACCCCTTGCTCAACCACCTATATGTGGGTGTTTTAATGTTCACACAATGAATTAAATAGAATAAAATTGAAAAAATAAGTGAAAATTAAACTCATATGATTATTAAAAACCTCCTAATCAACCTCAACTAGAACCAATAAGTTGTGATGCACATCAACCTTCTCATATCTTAGTATGACATCAACAAATGGCCCTATAGGTGTGTATTGGGCAAATTATGGAGGCAAAACATGAAATGTGGCAAAGTATGATGTTTAATAGCTTTAAAATAGTTAAAATGTATTTTCATTATTTAAATACATGACTTTCATCAATAAACACCTTGGAACCATCTTCAAAACACCTTTAGCAACCTGAAAACACTTGCATACATGTGAAAAAGAGTAGATAAAGGCATCGAGTGATTATTTGGCATGGCAAATATGCTTGGGGTCACCTTTGAAACTTTTACAAACACATAAATTTTATTTATTCAAATATTTATGGTATGAAAAATTGAAAAACCATGAATGTAACTCTAGGAACAAGATAAACAAGTCCATACACGTGAAAGCAAGTGAAACTAAGCATGAAGTTGACCATGGAGTAAGATAGGCTTGAAAACTACTCAAAGAATGTCATGGTAATACCAAAAATGGGAGGAGGTGGTAATATTATATATATACATGTGTATCACCATTTACTAGCTATTTGAGACCCCTATAGGAGAAAACACTCAGTAGACAATGAGCACTTCAGCTGAAACTACACCTAGTGACACCCTCTTGCAACATGAAATAAATTACTCATCCAAATATTTAAAAACTTGAAATAAATAATGTATACCATTTGATAATTAATTAATTATCCTCTAGAGCTAACATCATCACTTGGTTCATATAAATTTGGCATAAATGGAGAAAAACCTATATGGTGTTGGGAAATAACGGAAGCACACAATTGATTACCAAGCAACTTAACATGCGAAAATTAACCAAAATACACAAGTAACTAGAATTCAAAAATAACACATGATATGAGAGACAATACACAATTGTATTAAAACTCTTCTAAAAGGAAATACAACAAAGAAGATTGCCACAGTTCTTCTTCCTTGCACACCTCTAGGGCTCCCACACCTCTAGGGCATAAATAGTATATCTTCCCTCAAATCTCTCTCTCTTACGGTCCCAACACACAACTCAAACATAGAGTTGGTGTTCACCTCCAACTAGCCAGTATCCACTACTACCAGTACACCAGTGCTCCACGCACTCCACAAGTGCTCCACACACTCCAAGTACACAAACGTACTTTAATTAGATCTCCCCTGAACTGTAATAACCTGCAACCCAATCTGATCTTACTTATGGAAGGATCTACCTTGCCTTCCTCTTTGCTCTCTTTCTGAGTACACACTGTACTCCAAGTAGATCTTGCCTGATACTGCTCCCTGTTGTGTTGTTGTCCTCCCTGATCTTGCACACTTGCAAATCAATCTGGTTCTACACACTTGCAAACCTAGATCATGCACACACATACACCTGCAAATCAATGATCTTACTTACCATGTAGATCTCCTAACGTAGCCATGCACACCTACTGACCAAGATCCTACACACTTGAAGAACCCTTATGATTCTCCAAAACTAGCAGCCACACTTGGCACTGCTGTGGAACTAGGAGGAACACCCTTGCTCACCTCACACACAGAAGGAGCTAACTTTGCTCAACTCAAACTAGAACACCTTACAATATAGCCTATGAGTCTCTTAAATAGATCTCATGCAAACAATAATTAGACACCTAATTACAATAATTAGATCCATAGCTTCTAGTCTAAATTTGGCTCTTGACATGCAAACACTTGGTTCATTAACTAAATACCCATAAAACTTGCAATTTGACTGCATAGGCAATCAACATCAGTCCCTATCTACCTGGAGGTGACCGACGCCGACTGATATCTGACCGATGTTAGTTTCTCTTCTATCTAATCCTACCAATGTTGATTGGCTTGACTGACACCAGTGTCTGTGACACTCAACAACCTTTCTACAACCTCATCCTCTATTTTCATCAGTGAAGCTTTTAGCTCCACAACCTAACAATCTCCCACTTGGAGATAAACAACTGCACTGTACCTATACCTATACCCCATCTAATCTATTTCCTGGCTTGTATCCCTCTTCAAGATCAACCCTGAAGACCACCCACCACACAACCTATTATGTACCTCCTGTCATCCAAGTACCCTGCCACATCTAAACCTACAAACCCATGTAGTGAAGTCCTGACCCTGCATAGCATGAATCCCTCCTACTGGTCCCTCTCAAATACCTGAGAACCCAATTCCCCGAATTGGCTCCTAACTCTCTGATAGCTCCCACTACTTGGGAAAACTTAGGTCTATACCAAACCTCATGTGATTTCAGACACTAAACTATCCAGCCCTTAGTGTGCTCCAATTTTGCATCCTAAACCTTGCCAACACCTGATTCACATCAGCTCCCACTAGAGACAAAATCACCCTGTGATCTTCCATGTCTCTCATGCCAAAGAATTTTGCTGCTCCAAATTCCTCATGACATGCCACTGAACTAACCTTACCCTTAGCTCAGCAAAGCCCTGTATGTCTAAACTTGCACCAAGCTCATCCTCCACATACAGCAATAGGATAATGTTATGACCATCATCCACCTGGTAAGACAAACACAATGGTTCTACTGACATTGACTAATGCCTTGCTTTGTCATCTACCTGGTACCACCTGTCAGCACTGTACCACTTTCTTACAGCTACCTCAAGACCATATGACCTAGTCTTCCATCTCACGTATCCGTTCTCTCTATTCTTTAACTAAGGTATCCATTCGTCTCTGTGCTTTCTTTCAGCTGGTAACCCTACCAAATCTCTCGTTTGGTTCTACATCATATTCCTACCATGCTCCCACTGTTTCCTGAATCCTTCCTGCTCTATAGTGAGCAATGAGTATAAAGAAGAGGAACAATAAATTTGAGGCTTACTTACCACTTCAGTCCTCCATATGGGTGTTTGAGACTCCTTGACAGCTTGCTGTCTGCCCAAAATCCATTACAGTGACCGACCTTGGTCACCACATAGTCTGCATCCGACCGATGTTAATTTCCATGCACCTATCCTAACTACCAACTCTACCAATGTCGGTGTCCCTATTTTTGACATCGGTCCTCCTGACTGACGTTGGTCTTACCTATTGTCGACGTTGGTCCTCCTGACCGATGTCGGTCTTACCCTACCTGACATCACTGACTTCAGTCTGCACATGACCAACATTGGCATCTGTCTATTCGACGCCGATTCCACTTGATCAATGTCAGTACCTGTGTTTGCCTGTGAGTGGTGACTTTTTACCCGTGAGCTCCTTTAAATCAAAACCCATGTCCAAACTGCCCTACTCAGAAGTATCTAGCCCCATCCACTGAACTTTGTCCGTCATCTCCTCTAAGAACACCAAGGCTTTCCAATTCTTAAGCTTGTCAAACACATCTAAATTCTTCTTAAGAACATGCATCTCCTTCTTGCTCATGTGACCAAGCCTACAAAGCCACGTCTCTGCAACAGAAGAAGACTCAGTAATATAAGCAAGTAGATAAAGAGTACCTGCTTTCTTACCACCAGCTAATTCAAGTGTATCCGCTGTGAGAGTTCTTATGCATCTCTCATCACCCAACTTTCCTGAAGAAATTAACCACATCTACAAGCCTGGGACCTGCATGACCTCCTTCAACACCCATGTGTTGGCTGCCTACAATTTTAGCTTCACTTCCCCTTTGCCAATTCTTTGGCAAGGCACACCAGCCCCTAAATAAATCTTTCCAAAGTCTCCAAAGACCTTCCCATGAAAAGATACTCTATTTCGGACTGCATGGAAAGAGGCAACAGAATCTATAAAACAAGATTCAACTTTGTCCAAGAAACCTCCCAGAGCATCCTGTGCAACAACACTTGCAACATCTGCTTCTTCAGTTCCTTCATGTTGATCTTCCACAAACCAACAATTTTATTTTCCCTGCTCTTTCTTTCCATAAGATCGTAATTGACCATCTATGCTTTTTAATTCCTCCATTCTTAGCTTACTTTCTTCTGCCATTGCTCTACTCCCACTCAATCAGAAACCCCTGAGAGTGACCTGCAATCAAACACAAAACCTGCTCCCTGCAACCTTAGCTCTGATACCACTTGTTGGGAAATAACGGAAGCACACAATTGATTACCAAGAAACTTAACATGCGGACATTAACCAGAATACACAAGTAACTAGAATTCAAAAATAACACATGATATGAGAGACAATACACAATTGTATTAAAACTCTTACAGAAGGAAATACAATAAAGAAGATTGCCACAGTTCTTCTTCCTTACACACCTTTAGGGCTCCCACACCTCTAGGGCATAAACAATAAATCTTCCCTCAAAGCTCTCTCTCTTACGGTCCTAGCACACAACTCAAACACAGAGTTGGTGTTCACCTCCAACCAGCCAATATCCACTACTACCAGTACACCAGTGCTCCACATACTCCAAGTACACAAATGTACTTCAAGTAGATCTCCCTTGAAATGCAACAACCTGCAACCCAATCTAATCTTACTTATGGAAGGATCTACCTTGCCTTCCTCTTTGCTCTCTTTTTGAGTACACACTGTACTCCAAGTAGATCTTACTTGATACTACTCCCTATTGTGTTGTTGTCCTCCCTGATCTTGCACACCTACAAATCAATCTGGTTCTGCACACCTGCAACCCTGGATCATGCACACACATACACCTATAGATCAATGATCTTACTTACCATATAGATCTCCTAACGTAGCCATGCACACCTGCTGACCAAGATCCTACACACCTAAAGAACCCTTCTGATTTTCCAAAACTAGCACCCACACTTGGCACTACTGTGGAACTAGGAGGAACACCCTTGCTCACCTCACACACAGAAGGAGCTAACTTTGCTCAACTCAAACTAGAACACCTTACAATATAGCCTATGAGTCTCTTAAATAGATCTCATGCCAACAATAATTAAACACCTAATTACAATAATTAGATCCATAGCTTCTAGTCTAAATTTGGCTCTTGACATGCAAACACTTGGTTCGTTAACTAACTACCTGTAAAACTTGTAGTTTGAACCACACAAGTGACCGACGTCGGTCCCTGTCTGCCTGGAGGTGACCGACGCTAGTTGATATCTGACTGACATCAGTTTCTCTTCTATCTAATCCTACCGATGTTGATTGGCCTGACTGACGCTGGTGTCTGTGACACTCAGCAACCTTTCTGCAACCTCCTCCTCTCTTTGCATCAGTGAAGCTTTTAGCTCCACAACCTAACATATGGTGCATGAAATAACTAGTAAAAGAGCACAATCAACTTGCTAGTGATGGTTCATAAATAATATTTGATAATTTCTCAAGTTAATTATATGTAAATTAATGTATTGGAGTTTTTAAAAAACTCATAAAATCATTTTCTTTGAAAATTATTATGTTATCTGCACCAAGCAAAAACTTGAAGGTCATGTCAGTGTGTCTAGGAAACCTAAAAAATGAGCATAATAGTTTTTGATATAAAATGAAACTTTAAAATAAATTTAATCGTGGATATGAGTTTGGGAAAGATTAATATGCCTCCCAAGATATTTTTCCATGTGGCACACTTCCCAAGAAGGTCGTACAAGTACCATTTGCTCTCTTTTTTAGTTGTTTCTACAATTTCAATTAGGTAAAATAACATATTCTAATGTTTCTAACATAATTGACATGTAATCTGACCTATTTGACATTCTAAATGAAAATATGACATTTTTGAACCATTCCATTTGAATTTATGACCCTTAAAATCACATTTAATGACTCAAATGATAAATAAACCCATGAGACCATGGCTTAGGCTAAAAATAGACCAAATAACATTAAATGAACTATAATATTGCCTATGACACTCATATTACACCCCTTATAGACATAAAAAGTCAAATTTTTACCTACAGGTACCTCAACTTCACCTAAAAGTCAAATTTGGTTAACAATATTTCAAGACACTAGTCAAATTCAGACATCATTTCCATGCATTAAGTATCCCACATAGGAGGTTCCTCATTAGTATCATCATTTTTATACTTCACCTAATTTTTATGTAGAGATGATATGGAATCAAGTCTTCTCATGATTTTATAAGAATTTTGATGAGACTCTGATTAATGTCAAAATTCAGCTATATAAGGATGTTTCAGATTTATAGATGACATTTGTAGTGAGATTTATCATTATTAGTGAACACATCGTGTTGTTATATCACATTATTACATAACTTGGCCTTGATTTTTTATTATTTATACATAGGATATGTTTATTCTCATTTCAATTTGGTTTAATTTATCTACATCTTTTTCATGATCTCTTATGGACTATCCTTATAAATTTTTAAAAAACTCATATTTATGGTTTAATTTTATTTTCACATGGATTACTTTTTCTCTCTTTGATTTTATGATTGCTTGGTATACCCACATCCCCATAATATCCCATCTTTACCAAATCATCAGTTAAAAAACATAATTCTCCATGTATCATTATATACATAGATCTCTTTTAATCTCCATCTATTCCCTTTATTTCATTTCTCATATTAAGCACACATATGATTGATATTTGAGATCACATACTAGCTTATATGAAATCCAAATTATTTAGTCAATCATATCTCTATATATATTATTTCTTATAACCAAAACTTAAAGATCATTTATGCATGTCACTTTTATCATTCATGTTTAGATATCTAAAAAAGCCATAAAATGTTAAAATCAAAATCATTTTAAACAAAATGAAATGATCAAAAGGCAAAATAAAAATCAAAAATTCCAAATCACAATAAAATATGTGATTCATAGCACATCTCATATTCCTAATCAAAGATCAAACTCCACAGTTTGCCTCATAATAGAGCCAAGGTCCATTAGGGTGTGGTAGGCTAGTTGATTGGGATAGGGAAATTCAAAATTATATATAGTGATACCTATTTTCCCACATAAGTACCCAATCTTTGTAGTAGACTAATGGCTCTGTAAGGGGTCTTGAGGAATTGGGAACTTGTTTTATGAAGGTAGATCCATTTTATTTTTATTGTATATATAACCTTCATGACTTGATCTCATTACTCCACTTATTTTCCTATAAATTTTTATGTCTATTGTGAAAAAATATATTTTACATTTGAGGGTCACTCATTTCTTAGTGCATTCTTATGTGCTTAGTATGCCTCAAGTCTACTATGGTTTTATTATAAATGTCTATGTCATGTATATTCCACTCCTTTCATTCACTACAATAATCCCAATATTCTTCCTTGATAAATATTCTTTGTTAACTAATCATAATCCTAGAATTATTCCATTTGTGAGTTACAATATATGACCTTGGATAGGACTAGGCATTCCTCAAAAATTTATCCTTACTCCCTATAATCACATCCCCTGTTATTATTCACCTTGGTTATGTTCCCTTTGTAATTTTTAGTATAATACCATGGATAGGATCAAGCTTTCCCCACAAAATATTCCTAAAAACTTCCACACCATTAGTCACATAGATAACTATCAAATTTTGACTGTTAGTTTATTCTTTATACTTTTCAAACATTTGATATGACATGTTTTCCATTTTATTACAAATTTTTTGTACTTCCCATTTTGATTTAGTATGATTTATCTTGTTTTGATTTGGTACTATTTCTTTCCATGTATTCTTTTTAAACATTTTATACAACATGTTTTCCATTTTATTAAAAATTTATCATACTTCCTAGGCTTATATGATTTATCTTATTTTTATTTGGTGTGTTTTTATTTTTATTTATAAAATTAAAATCATTTGTTATTTTTACTTCATTTTACCATTTCAATTTACTATAATTGTTCATCTTTTATTTTACACATTTTCCATCATGATTTAGTGTGTATCACATTTTATGATTATTTATCTACTTTTCCAAATTTTATGTTTTATTTTTAACCATGCATGTGTCTCACATAAAACTATATAAATAATACTACATCATATATTTTTCCATAGCATATACATCAAAATTAAAACATGTGCTAGAATGAAAATACACACATCCATACATCCATGATACAAATACAACTCATAAACCAATAAATTTCCATATCCATATATATCAAGAGTTTGATACAAAAAAATACAAATAGATGTAAGGTTGTGCTCCATCATGTCTATCTAGTGGATGAGGCACACTACCCATAGATGCTTGTGGCTATCCCCTATAAATATTATGCTATAATGAGTTTGTATGGGATCTAATATCATTAATTTTCCCTTGTGGATTGGTCACCTAGGATTGTACACGTCCCAAATCTATCATAATGGCCATATGAACAACTTGCTCTTAGGCCAATTCCTACCAGGCTCATGCCTCTCCATATCCAACTCCAAAGGGTAAATATAAACCATCCTATTATGTTTGTACCTCTTGATATTCCTCCCCAGCCAATAAAAACCAGCTATCATAAGATAGGGTAGATGGTACAACAAGATCCTCTATGGTGATAGTATCATGATGCAATAGCATTCCATACAAAATATCATGGTGTGTGGCCTAAACTACTACACCCCATTTAAACTCTTCCTCAATAGTATCTACAAAATAAAAACAAAATCTATATTATCTCTCTCTCTCATATATATATATATATATATATATATATATATATATATATAGTGTTTTGAGTATTTGATAGATGACTAGATGGATAGTTTTATATATACTATGTGTAAATAGACACTTTGGATATATATATATATATATATATATATATATATATATATATATATATATATATATATATATATATATATATATATATATATATATATATATCCAAAGTGTCTATTTACACATAGTATATATAAAACTATCCATCTAGTCATCTATCAAATACTCAAAACACAAAACATTACTTACCAATAATAGTGTCACCAACAAGAGTCTCCTATTCAGCTCAACCATCAAACACCTCCAATGAATCCTACCTTTGAGTAGATACAAAACCTAAAGTAATAACTCATGTGTGTTTTGGTCTTATCTAAATTCATTTATCTATAGAAAAATTATGTGTGGCCTACGTCATAGGATCTCCACATGAAACTGATCCCTCCTATGTCTCCACTAGCACCTGATCATATATATATATATATATATATATATCCAAAGTGTCTATTTACACATAGTATATATAAAACTATCCATCTAGTCATCTATCAAATACTCAAAACACAAAACATTACTTACCAATAATAGTGTCACCAACAAGAGTCTCCTATTCATCTCAACCATCAAACACCTCCAATGAATCCTACCTTTGAGTAGATACAAAACCTAAAGTAATAAATCATGTGTGTTGTGGTCTTATCCAAATTCATTTATCTATAGAAAAATTATGTGTGGCCTACATCATGGGATATCCCCATGAAACTGATCCCTCCTATGTCTCCACTAATACCTAACAATGTCTCTATCTCCTCAGTGCTCATGGAAGCAACAACAATCCCTATTGTGGCTCACAAGTAGCCACACCCCACATCTTCACCCTCTATAGTAACCATATCTACACCTAATGTAGATACTTTCTCAGCCTCAGGTATAGTTATCCTCTACTATCAAGACTGACCAGTCTAAGGTCTCACTCGTTGTGGTTGAATCACAAGTATATATGTTAGTACTCTTACACCACCTCTACCCCTAAACTCCATAGCATGACATTCCCAATAATTATGAACTACTATAGTATCTGATGGATATGGTAAGACAAACTATCTAAGAACATGAACAATAAGGTGTGGCTCCACCCACCATGTATAGTGACCAGTAATATGAACGTGACCCAATATGATAGTAACAGTAGCCCAAGATGGCCAACTAGCCACAACATCTCTATATGGATGCCATATAATCTTACCACATCTAACTATCTATAGTGTTGGGTATGTTTCATAACATGTATCACATGGTCCTATCAACACCTAACTACATGAGAAAGCCTATCATCCATAGCATGGGTCAACCCAGTTGGTCGATACATAGGGAACCACTCATATATATAAATACTAAGTAAAATAATAGGTCCCATAGTCTTCTAGCCTTGAGATAACATACCATACATATCATGCACCAATTTCACCCAAATAACTGAACCCATGTCATCAAGTGTACCCTACACTAAAATAGACCAACATAAGGCAATCACATACAAGGTCACCTTCCCATCCATCTTATGACAAAGATCACATGATGTCACAAGCCCTATAATGACCTTATGGATATTCAAAATGGTCGTTATATATGCATAAAATAAATTTACACTCAACCCAATAAAATATATCTTTAAGCTAATCATCCATAGGGCTAAGGCTATCCTCTAAACCTTAGACTCTTTGGTATCATATATCATAGGAGTACTTATAATGAGATATCCAAGTATATCATGGACATCCTCTAATTTGATCTTCACATCTATCATATCCCCATCCACCTCCCACTAGAAAGTGTTGGTTAGTCACTCCCATGCTCTAAGGAACATGATGACTAATTCAACACTGATGGGGATCTTACACATCTCCATAATACATCAAAATCCTAAGGAGGCTAATCATGTATGGTCATTAGTTCATAGTCTCTCCAATAGATTTATAAGCCATACTACATCCACCAAATGCCATAATATCTATCACCTTTGGAAAATTCCAAACAACATAGAATCTATTTAACATTAATAAAAAACAATAATAATACATTCTAAAAATATTCAATTTTAAAATTAATTATTTCATCAAAATGTTCTTGTTATTTTCAAACCTACTCAATACCTAGTTAGCCATTTAAAACTAAGTTAACCTTGTTTACTAACATAGTTGGCCACTCAAAACTATGTTGGCCCTATTTCCTAATGTAGTTATCCACTTGAAACTAAATCAGCCCTATTTCCTAATGCATTCATCCACTTAAAACTAATTTAACCCTATTTCCTAACATAATCAACCACTTCATACTAATTTGGCACTATTATTGAACTAAGTCATCCCTAACTTATGTAGTCAACCACATACTATAAAACTATGTCAACCACTTAATACATAGTCAAACCTAATATTATACTACCCAAGTTTGAACTGAGTTGACATGGCTAACCCTATTCAAATTTTATGATAAATTTTAACTTAATTATCATTAATGCCTTCTGAATTCATGTCGCCTACCACATCCTACCTATTGACCCACATAATTCCTGCTTTACCTAAAAATTTTGTCACGAAAATTTCACTACATGGTTTTCCCCTAATATTTAATTTTTTTCATCTAAATTGATTTTTAATAAAAATTAACAAAATTTTGATTTTAATTCATCACTTATCTAAAATTCACTAGTTTTTGTCATTAGGCATTCTCTAGCTCACACTTGTCATCTCCTCACCATCATCAATATGTCCTTCTCTAGGTCTCTCAAAGCTCTATTTTCTCAAAATATCAAAATTAAAAATGAATAATTTTAACCCTATTTATATTTAAAATTCAAAATTATTTAACTATCAATTATTTACCATCAAATTTTGAATTTTTCTTCTAATGATGTTTTTACTAACTCTTTTTCAAAATTGAAAGTTGTTCAGGAATATTGACATTGTAGATAACTTTTCTACATACCATATGTCTTTTACAAAAAATATTGAATTTTATCTCATTTTGTAGGTTTGCCTAATTTTCCCTATATTGGATGCCTCTTCATTTATCTCACATCATTTATACTCTATTTTACTAAGGTAAATAAAGGTATGTATTTTTCAATTCTTTCCTTTCAAATATGTTATTGTGTTATACTAAAATTTATTTAACTCAATGTTATTTTTTACTATGTATTTTCCCTAAACACCATCCCATGTTACAACTATGTGACATGTGATGAGTTTCAAGTGGGGAATATGTATATGTAAATTATTGATGTTTTCTCTCTTGTAGGAACCTGTCGAGTCTCAATCTCTATGAGTGACACTTTAAAAGGTGTAATAGGAAAGGGGTGGGTAGATCTTTGGTGCTTCACAAGATTGTTGTTTCCTATACCACCACTTAAAACCAATAAAAACCCTTCATATACATTTTCTTAAGCTTTAACACCTAGATCACATGCTTCCCTAAGCAATTTATTGACATTCTACTTGAGGAGTCACTGCTTAGGGTTTCATGATTTTTAGAGGAGAACCTTTATCTTGTGAAAGCTTGAGGTTCACTAGGATGTACTTGGGTAGACTATATTCTAGTATCCATCCTTATATTCTTTAATAATACATATTAATATCTTTCAAAGCACCATTATCCAAGGGAGAGGTTGAGGCTCAATGGGTTCATCTTCAAGGTAAGTATTTTGATTTCTTACTTGTCTATTTTAGTAGATAGATTTTAATGAATAATGGTTAATGAATGTATTATCTCTCCTTTCTTAGGATTACCTCTAAATTTATCTAAGAAAATATTTACTTCACATGTTTATTATTTATGTTTTTCCCCCATTTGTGACATAAGATTTAGTGAACATTAGACTAAATTTAATTTATTATTTCATTAGTATGCCTAGATAGGTTTATTGTGTGGTGTTGCTTGACTATAGGATTTTAAACCCTCTCTAGACATATTATATGATAAGATATCCCTTAAGTAGGTTTAGTTGATCTATAGGTTTAGTTGATACATATTGGTCATGACACCAATGATCTAAGTATTGCTAATGATATAGTTAGTTGATTTATCTTCTCTAAGTTAGGATTGATTCATAGATAAAATTAACTTTCACTTGCTTATAATGACCACCTGGATGTTTTTGGGTTCTACATCACCTTCACTCTAGTACATTTATATCTAGCTCATGGAATGTCACTCCTTTTCAAATAACAAAACCCTAGCACTTAATCTCCATATTAGTTGTGGGAAAAATGGGTTAGTTGGCACATTGTGTCAATCTACCCAAAATAACCCTCTATAAATGAGAATTTCCTACATATTCAATACTCATAAAGGGCCTTAGACTTGTGTATTTCTCCCCTACATGTTAGATTTTATGTGAATCATTCAAGGTGTGATAATCAAGTATAACTATGACTTAGATTATAACTTAGTAAATATAGTTTTTGGGATGCTCCTTTAATACCTTATACTTGTATGTGTTGTCTCTATGATTGATATGGAAATAGGAGAAAATATAAAAAAAATTATTCTTGATAGAATTTTTTTGGTAAGTTTTTTTGTGAGTTGCTAGGTGTTCTTTAGATTATTTCTAGGTGAGGAATGAATGAATGTTGATCTTATATTTATACCAATCCCTTTGGATAGTATATCTCATTAAATCACTTAGGTTGACCTTTAGGATATATTTCACTTGAAAATTATATGACTTTATGTACTAGACAATTGTGCTAGGGTAGGATACTTGCATTGACATATGCATCTGACTAGGACATAAGTGTTTGAGTAGTTAGAAAATAGGTATAGGTCTAAAATTTGTAGAGATAAAATATAAGAAAATTTATAACATTCTAGCCAAGCTATAAGGTTTGAGTCATCATAATATCATTGGTTGAACTAAGAGATAAATAATTATGCATAAAGAGATAGTGAATGCAATATTTTTGGCAATGGGAAAGGTTTAGAATCTAAAGGTGCATCCATGACATGTATTTTATAAGTATACAAGATTGAGGTGTTATATAATTCATAAATATTGTCTACATTCCCCCCCATCTATTAATGAAATTACTAATTTAAAATAATAGGAATGCATAATTGGGTGTGTATAAAACACCTTGCCTTTACTTGAGTCCAACTTCAGTGATTTGTTAGTGACTAACCTAAAATCAAGAGCATGTTATAATATATAATCAGTGCATATAATCTAAAATTGAGAGAATTTTAATTATTGAAAATGAAAAAGAGTAAAGTTTAGGAGTACACCTATGCATCGATGCAACCATCTTGCCTTTTATCAATTTGATTGAAAGATGTATTATTATGAATCACTAAAACTGAGATTAGGATAAATATAAATGTAGAAAGTGTATATATCTAAAGAGATAAAGAGATATTTAAGGACACATGTACCCAAATTTTGAGAAAAAGTGAGTTGTTACCCAATAATTTATATTATTTCAACCTTGCAACCTAGTCATACTTATAACCTTGTGAGTGTGAGTGAACCAAGTCAAATCACACTATAAAACTGGTGAGGTTGGATGATGTAATCAAGTCCAACCTATAAACTTGTAAATTTTGAGTGATTTAATCACCTCAACCATAACAAAAAGTGAACCAACTACTGTAGTAGATTGGCTCAATACAATCTATAATAGTCCAATGTAGTGGGTGGTGATAGTACCTATAAGTGTTTAAAATCTAAAACTAATTTTATTTTTCAATATTAGGCACACATTACATAGAATATTCACCTTAGATATGTCTCATGATGAAACTATGTATAACAATGGTATCAATGTATATAATTATACCATAAATGTGTATATGAATCATATAACTATGTAATTTAGCCAATTTAAAATTGTGTACGTGTGGAGAAAATGTTTCTAAAACATCCCCCCATTATAATCTAAAAATTGATGTAAGTGTCAATGTGGAGGACATGTTTCAAAAACATTCCCCCACTATAATTTGGGTATGTTAATACTGAATAAGTGTAAATAACATGTTTCTAAAACATGCCTCCATTGAATCTAAAATTATGACAAGTTTGAATAAAATGAGTCCAAACATGCCCCCTCTAGAATTTGAATCTATGAAGCAAAGTCGAAGTCATGCCTCTATGGCATGCCCCCATTGATATAATCCTCTTTGAGGTGAGAGGAATCAATAATTGGTAGTTATCTTAACTCAAAAAGATAATATAACTATGTAAACTATTAATTCACCATGTAACATATAGAAGGAAATGTCTAGGTAGAGATATCATTAAAGCCTAGAGAATGTGATCACACTAAGACCTAAGATGCATGATGTAGATCATGGAAACATCTAGATAGTAACAGTACAAGCTCAAAAATAAATCAAAGACACACACAAGATCACTCAAAAGTAAATCTAAAGATAATGGTCTAAGGAAACCTCAAATAAGGGACATGTTCAAATGTCACACAATTGAAGGGACACGACTTAATCAAATGTCCACAAAGCAATAATGAAATTCAAATGTCAACATACAATAAACAATGAAATATTCAAATGTCAAAGAGGAAAACAAAGGCATGAGAGCCAAAAATAATGGAGCATATTCAAATTATCAAATAATCAAGGTAAGACACTCAAGGAAGTGCATAAAGTAAAGCATAAGCAAATAACACAAACATATCATATTAGTCCCTAGATATATATGTTAGTAAAAAATGTTAAGTACATAGCATATGAAGTACACTACAAAATATATAAGCATGGATAAATCCATATGTACGTATATATATGATATCAAACATGATATTTTAAAGTTACTATAAAATTATATAACCTTGGTGTATTGTGATCATAGAGGTGTATGCCTCCAATGTCCTTATGACATGAGTAGAGGGAAAACCCAACATCTAAAAGTGCATAGATCATGTATCTGTGTATACTTGAATCACATTAAAAATATGTGTGAAACATATGTATATAATAATTATTGATATTCCATCTACCAACATGGAACTAACAACATATATGCCAAGGAACTAATAGGACATGTAAATGATGGACATATTTTTGAGTTTTTGAAGTTTTTTTAAATTTTTTAGAGTTTTTGGAATATGTGAATCCTTGAAACCTTAAGTTTAATCTTTTATATTATTTGAATTTTTTTTAGATAAGTGTAAATGTTACATAACAGGTTTCTAATCATGTTTTACATGCGAAATAGAAGAGCCAATGCTATAATTTAGAATATGGATCAATTTTCCTTCATGACAAAAAGAAATACCTTGATTATTTTGGTCAATTTTTACTTTCATTTGATATAACCAAAGATTACCCAATTTAAATGCATAGGGAGAGGTTTGTGTCATAACCCAAACCCATGTTTGAATCAATATCTCTAAAGTAGGCCAATTATTTATGAAACTTAGATAAAATATATATTGAATTTATTATGCTAAGATGCTAAAAATAAAAAGTACAATTATGTCATATATTGAAATGATGAGGAAAAAAAGATAATTAACTAATTCTAATGTTAATATATATCTAGATCTAGAACATGTAGAAATTGGATTGGATCTATACTCTGGAATAGTTGCCTAGTTATATAATTTTAACCTCTATAGTTGTGGACACTTGCATCAACCTAGGATGGTTGCATTGATGACACTATCCAAATTATATGTAGGTATCGAGTAAAAAATACCTTATAAAACTAGATGTGGCCACCTATAAATTTTGGGTTCTACATCACCTTAATTTTAGTGTATTCAAATCTAGGTCATAGACTGTCACTCTTTGTCAAATAATAAAACCCTAGCTCTTCATCTTCATATTATATATGGAAAAAATGGGTTAGTGGTCACACAGTGTGGAGATACCCCAAATATCCCTATATCAATGAGTATTGCCTCCATATCCAATTCTCTAAATAGTGCCTTAGAATTAAGTAGTTATCCCCTACATGTTAGATTATGTGTGAATCATCTAATGTGTAATAAGCAAGTACAATAGTGACCTATCTTGTAACTTGGAAAATTAAGTTATCGGGTTAATCCTTCAATACTTTAGACACGTAGATGTGTTATCCCTATGACTGATATGGAAATAATAAAAATAGGGAAGGTTTGTTCACTTTAATTCTTTATAGAATTCTTTTGGTAAGTTACCTTATGAGTTTCTAGGTGTTTTCTATGTTCTCTCTAGGTGAAGAATGAATGAGATTTGATCTTATATTTACACCAATCCCTTTGAATAATATATCACATTAAATCACTTAGGCTAACCTTTAAGATATGTTTCATTTGTAAATTAGATGGCTTTAGGGTACTAGACATTTGTGCTAGGATATGACACTTGCATTGACATATATGTTTGAATAGGATGCAAATGTCAAGGTAGTTATAAAACAGATGAAGGTCTATAATTTTTAGAGATGGAAGATAAGTAGGTTTATAACATTTCAACCAAGATAAAAGGTTTGAGTCACCAAAATAACATTGGTTAGACTAATAGATAAGAAATTAGGCATAAAGAGATAGTGCACGTGAGCCTTTTTACATTGGTAAAGGTTTATAAGCTGCATGTACACCCATGATATATATTTTCCAAGTATACAAGATTGAGGTGCTATATAATTTATAAATAATGTCTATAGGATGCAATATGTAAAAAATAAGTACAGTAGTGATCTAGCTTGTGACTTGGTAAATAGGACTCATGGAATGCTACTTTAGTACTTTAGACTTGTAGATTTGTTGTCCTTATGACTAATATGGAAATAGGAGAAAATATGGAATCTTTTCTCACTTGAATTCTTTATTATGAAATAATTCAGAGTGCATATGCAATATGAACACAAAATATCTAGTGATATAACTAATAATCAAAGACACATATCAATGTTGGCACATAGATTTAACATAGAAAACCTCAAAGTAGTAAAAAAATACCATAGTTGATATTTATTAATATGATAAACCCAAATTTCCAATATAATCCTCCAACTTCTCACTTCTTCTTTGGTATACCTTTACAAAGCTCTTTAATAATATTTTCCACATATAAATATTTGATGTCATAGAAATTGTTATGTATAAATTATCAAAGGGGCAAAACCCTTTATATATTGGGGTATGGATTTAGGTCCAAAAACTTCCTAAAAAACATTAAACCAAAGGTAATAATTAATATATATTTATTATTATATTTACATGATATTTTATCCTGTGTTAAATAATAATAATAATAATAATAATAATAATAATAATAATAATAATAATAATAATAATAAATCTATGTAAATGTGCTAAGGGTTCAATAAAGGCACCACTTAAGCATTATATGTTCCAACACACCTCCTTAATTCTAAGTGTGGATACATGCCATAGTCACCTTAATAAATGAATTATACTCCATGGATCATCTATAATGATTTTAGGAGGCATGTAAAATTTGAAGAATTTCAATACCTTCATCATGCCAACATCACCTTTTGAAATAAAAGGAATTATAATCCATAAATTTATAAAAATAAATTTAGGATAGCATGATCATGAGACTACATCTCACAATTTTTCATTAATAATAAACCAAGCATATTTAGATCCTTTTATAACATAAGGGCATCCATTAAAAAGTATATTTTTATGTATTGGGTACAAAATTAAAACTTTCATATGAAGTTTACTAAAATCACATAACATGATATATTACAATGTTTTACAATGAGAATAAGTACATAGAATAATAATAAAATAAATAGCCATTAGGAAGTGACACTATCATGCACACACCCCCCTTAATGACAACTATGAGAGGCTCAACATTGCATGAAACTAAAAAAATTTGGTATCACCAAGTGGTTTTATGAAGATATATGCCACTTATTCATTTGTAGGACAAAACTAAAAATAAATATCACTATTGAGGAATTTCTCTCAGATAAAATTCATATAAACTTCAATACACTTAGTTTGTTGGTGCTACACAATATTTTTCATTAGAGCTATACAACTTTGATTATAATAATAGAGGGTGGTACTATGAGAAACATTAAAATGGAGTTGTAATAATCGTTTCATCCATGTGGCTTCTTTATCAACTTCCATAACACTTTTATACTCTAATTTTGCAGAAGAGATATAAATAGTATGTTGATTTTTTCTACTCTAAGTGATATCACCTAAACCAAACTTAAACACATATCTAGAATTAAATTTATAATCTATAGTATCACTAGCATGACCAACATCATTACAAACATATAATTTAGCATTATCAATGTAAGAATAAAATAAACCAAAACTTATTATTATTTTTGTATAATTAAGTATATGTTTTGTTAATTTCTATCATAATGAGCTCCAAGAATGCTAATATAAATGAAATCAATGGTTCAAGATGTAATGTAAGGCACATATTATTCAAGATAATATAGGGCAAATATACATAGTTATAAGAATGAAATCAAAGAGAAACAATTGCACCAAGACACAAATGCTACAATAATTCACATAATATATTACATTATAAATATAAAGGGAGAGAGATGTATATATAGGTTGTAGAGAAAAAGATACCACACATTTTAGTGAATGTGGGACTAATCTTCCCATGTAACCAAAATGACCTCTAGAGACCTAAGCAAGCTAATACAATCATGTAGACAAAACCTAGTGGGAAAAAGGCCCACACTAACACACACCCATTAAGTGTAGCTTAAATGGGAGATGATATAAAAAATGGGTCCAAAAGGGAGACCTGATGAGGTACCCAATTACATAGCAATGATCTTAGTATCCTAAAAAATAGAAAGGATGTGTGCCTCCATAAATAAAATAAAGATATGCATAAAATGTTTCATTGTGAATGTTGTAGTAGGTCCTTCTGTAATAAATGTTATATATTATTTTTAGAATAAATAAACCATGAGCTATCAAACTACTAAATTTCCACTCAAGTGGAATGTGTGTAGGAATCAAGATGTATATCTCTAGAAAATACTCAAATGTCTCTATGTTAATGCTTAAATATACCAAAGTCTAATCAAATATCATAGGAATAAATACAAAAGATAGTAATGAAGAAGAATACAATGAAGGGGAGATAAAATATAGATAATAAGATAGACATGGAATATTTATTGAAGGAATGTCTATGGGAAGAGGAGAGGATGGCTCAATAACTATCAAAACTAAAGATTGGTCTACAAATAAATCACTCAAATATATAAGATGAATGACCATAGGAAAATATGAGATATACATACTCTTAACATGTATACTCTCACTAAAATCAACAAATTCCTCTAAAATTCAAGTCTATCAAGGCTTTGAAAGAGTAATAATCTTCATAGAAATGAATGTAGAATCTGCAATAAGACAACTAAGGTATATTAAAATCTCATCCTATAGTGGGGGCTCAATAAAAGTAAGAGCACTATCTACCATAGATGTATCATCAAAAAAAATAGAATCAATAAGGGAGAGTACAATAGTCTCAAAAGAGACAATAGGAAGTGAAGGAGAAGGAGTGACATAAATCTCAGTAGAATCATCAAAAAGACTATAGTATGTTCCCAACATTTCATGGACACTCTTGTATATTCCATGTAGTGATGAAGATCCATGAAAACATGTAGTAACATAGTGAAATACAATATCAGAATGAAATCCAAGAATGTTGATCTAAATGAATGCACTAATTCAAGATTCAATGTAAGACACTTATTGTTTAAGATAATATAGGGTAAACACACACAACTACAAGAATGAAATCAAAGAGAAATAATTGTACCAAGACACAAATTCTCTAATAATTCACATAATATGTTGCATTAGAAATATAAAGGGAGAAAGGTGCATATATAGGTTGGAAAAAGAAATATACCACACATTCCAATGAATGTGGAAATAATCTTCCTAAGTAACTCAAATAACCTCTAGAGCCATAAACAAGCTAATACAACCATGTAGGCAAAACCTAGTGGGAAAAAGGCCTACACCAATAATCTCCAATGGTCCAAATATGGGTTCTAAATGAATCTAGAATCAACACCTACAACAAATAAAATATCTAGCCTAGTATTGATTATATAATTCAAACTATCAACAAGTTTCCTATAAAGTGTGGGGTTAGGTGTGTCACACATAGGTTTTGGATCAAGCTTAACAAAAAAATCAATAAGAGTGGATTTAGGTTTATAATCAAGAATAATAAACTTAACAAGAAGATTATGTGCATACTAAAATTGTGATACAACAATTGAATTTTTATCTTGAAATATAAATATTCTTAAAATATGATTAAAAACGATCAAATCAATCATTTCAAACATTTGACTTAATTTATTCTTATATTTATGAATTAAAATAATTAGATCTCTATTAATAATAATATCATCATCATATAACATAATTAATATAATATTACTATTTTTAATTTTTACAAAGATATCATTATTAGATAATTATTAGAAAACCTGGTTTTTTTAAATAACTAGTGATTTTAGAATACCTAGCTTTAGGAGCTTATTTTAATCCATATAATGATTTTTTTAACTTACAAACAAAATGTTCTTTGTTAAGGTCAGTGAAACCTTTAGATTAATACATATATATTTCTTCTTCTCAATCACCATTTAGGAAGGCATTTTTTACATACATTTGGTGTCATTCTAAGCTATAAGAGGAATGAGCAATCTAACAATACTCATTTTTTATATAGGAGTAAAAGTTTCAACACAGTCAATCTTATTTTTTTTAGTTAAAAAATAAGCAATTAATTTTACTTTAAATTTTTCAATTTTACCAATTGAATTATATTTTATTTTATAAATCCACCTAAAACCAACAATATGCCTTATAGATGGAGGCAGGACTAGATCCCAAGTCAAAATTTTAATCAAAGAAATATGCATAGATTTCATAGAAAAATTTCATCTATCATCTTGAATAACTTCTTCAAAATATTGAAGTTAATATTTATATGTAGTCATTAAAGAATGATAATAATGTCGACTCTTATTTAATTTATTAGGATTATCAATACCAGAAGACTAGATTAGGGATTAATCCCATTTATGTCTTTTAGGTTAGATATGAAATTAAGAATGTTCCTAAGACTCTAATTTATCCAAAATTAGATCAAATTATTTTATTATATATATTTATTCATAAGGAATAAAAGGAGAGTTAGATTCATCAAATGAAGAACATTGAGGGGGTTTCATAGAGGGCTCACATAATTTTATTTCAAGGATTATAACATTCATATTCTATTTTTTTTGTCTTTTAAATGGATCATACACTCTTAATAATTTAGATTTACCTCCATAGCCTAAAAATATGCATGGATAGAAGGTAGGATCAAGTTTATTTTTATCTTTAGGAACAAAGATGGAATCAAAACTACTAAAGATCTAAGATGAGAAAATTTGACATTCTTTTTATACCACATTACTAAAGGAGTAGAAAGATCAAAAGATTTATTAGGGACTTTATTCAGAATATGCACAATAGTATTCATGAATTCAACCTATAATAACTTAGGAACATTTAAAAAATGCAACATTATTCTAACCATTTCGATAATCGTGCAGTTTTTCCTTTCAACAATACCATTTTGCTATGGGGAATATGGAGTTTTTAATTCCATTTCAATACCACAACTAATTCAAAAATAATAAATTTATTTACTAATATATTCACCACCATTATCAAGTAATAATATCTTAATATAAAAATTAGAATAATTTTCAACAACTTTAAATTCTTTAAATTTAAATAATACTTCAAATTATTTTCTTTATAAAATATGACCAAATCATTCTAGTATGATCATTTATAAAAGTAACATCATATAAATAACTATTAAGAGATGAAAATTCAAGTGGTCATGTAAAATCACAATGAATTAACTCTAAAAGATGTGATAAATTTGAATCATGATTTTTGTGTAATGGGTTAGTATGTTGCTTACTACATAATCATCTCTCAAAAGTTTCATGAAATATTATTACATCATCAATATCCAAAGTCTTGCAAATGAATACACCATCTCTATTCTCTAAAACCATGAAAATTTTTATAGTGCATATGCAAGATGAACACAAAAGACCTAGTTATATAAATAATAATCAAAGACACATGGATCAATGTTAACACAAATATTTAACATGGAAAACCTCAAAAAGATAAAAAAATATGGTTGATATTCATTATTATGAGAAACCCAAATACCCAATACAATCCTTCAACTTCTTACTTCTTCTCTAACAGACTTTCACAAATATCTTCAATAGTATTTTCCACACATAAATATTCAATGTCATAGAAATTATTTTGTATAAATTACTAAAGGATTAAAACCATTTTTATATTGGGGTATGGAGGTGGACCATTATAACCAGTGGGTCTAACCTCTCCCCATGAACCATAAAACCAATGGTAATAATTAATATATTATATTATTATATTTACATGATGTTTTATTCCATGTTAAATAATAATAATAAAACATTTAGTATTTACATATGTAAATGTGTTAAGGGTCAAATAAATGCACCACTTAAGCATTATATGTTTCAATATATTGAATGATTTTGGTAAGTTTCCTCATGAGTTGTTAGGTCTATCTTAGGTGAGGAATGAATGAGGGTTTATATATTATATATATATATATCAATATATATATATATATATATATATATATATATATATATATATATATATATATATATATATCCCTTTTGTAAATATCTCACATTAAAGCAATTAGGCCAACCATAGGTATAAGTTTAATTCATAAAGTTGATGACATTAGGGCACTTGACACTTGTTGAATGTATAAATGTAGGCAACAATCATTTGATAAATTTTTGGCTTATGTGATGAGTAACAAGGTTTGTTTGAACCTTTTTATAAGTTACCTTGAGATACAAACATTTTATTTTTATTCTCAACCTTTTCTTCAATACCCTCCAATTTTGAAATCATATTTTCCCAACCCTCTTTGTTACAGTGGATGGTGCACATATTTTTTACCTTAATTTAGATTTGTATAGTCCTAATTAAGATAAATAATTGAATGCAATTTAGATTTTAAAGTATTAGAATTAAGCATGAAATTGATTTGAAATATTGCTGGTGCTAAATATATAAAATACTAAAGAGATCAAGGAGCTTAGATTTTATAGTTCATTCAATGACTGTGAATATCTTATCATATTGTAAATGGGTTGGAAATAGGCCTACAAGTCACTTGGATCTAAAATTAACTATCTGTGTGTACATGGTCAGTAATGTGATGATAGTTTTTGAATTCATAAATTAAACTAATTATAGGATAATTTTACTATCATAGATAGTTTTGAAGTCTTATGACCATACATTTTGTTATGTTTCCCTTCAATATATAGGTATGTGGCATCTTTATGCATAATTGTGCATTATACTCTATAAATCAATCTCATTCTCCTCAAAATCTTAGGTTCACTTATGAAGGCTTTAAATTTGTAAAAATAAATTGGGAACTGTGATAAGTTGATTTGACCCCAATCATCCCATTGATGATTGATCATTGCAAACATATCCAATACTTCCAAAAAGGAAGTAAATCCATATGTAGTTCTTCCCCTTAGTTTGAATGTGTAAATATGCATCTTTGTTATATGAATGCACCTAGAGATCTAGCTTTTGACACTTGACAATTATTTCCTTTAACTTAACTTATTGTGTTTAAAACATGATTGATAACTACTCCTACCGAAAATTCTTCCAATTGGGAAGAATAATATACTTTTGCTCAGTGTGAAATAGTGTATAGATATGTACCAAATAGATCAATAAGCTAAACTTTATTTTTTATTTATACAAGTCAATTTGGGCAATTTATCATGCCATCAAAACACTAGGTGAATGGGCATACCCATACGGATTGATTATATTTTAAAAATTATCATTTTTGGGTGAGGGACAATAATGTGACCCTAAAGTAAATTTCATTGATTTAACTATCTGAGCCTAACATTAATGTCTAAGATACATAAAATGCAAATCTGATGATCTAGAGACATGGGTAAGATATTTAGTTGGTTTAACATAAACTGTGAAGTTTCTATTGGTGACTGACAACAAAATGAGAGGGTTAGACTCATATAAAGAATGTGGATGTGAGATAATGGAAAATAAGAGGCATATATGTGTGCACAAGTCATGTATGGTGAGTTTATGTCAAACGTGATATTGGTAAGTGCCTAATACCATATTATAGTATATATAAATAGTGTTTAGTTTTTATTTTTTTAGATCACATCCATTTAAATTCTTAAATAATCCCTCATATACATCAAGGCTTCTTCTTGATGATATTTGGCCCATATTCATTTTAAAAAAACTTAAATGCACATTATTTGTTATTGATGGAGAAATTGAGGTAGAGAAGTTGGTTTATGGATTTGGGACTTATAATGTGTTTGTTCACCTAGTGAAGATGGTCCATAAACAACTCACCATTTATGTCTATCCAAATGTCCTTCATATCAATTATTTTACCATAGGAGAAAAGATAATACTTTGTGGGAATACCAATAGGCCAATCATGAATGGAAAGAGGAGCACTAGAGGTGTGAATTGGTACATCATAATGAATTTTGGCATCCTCTCTTTTTATATCTCGCATGATTTATAAACCAAAAAATTGAAAAACCTTACCCACTTCTTTTTCATTTATTTATAACTTAAGGAATTATCTCTAATTTGGAGCAGGTTTGTGGGTTTTTCTATATCATAGTAGTGTAGCCTCAAATTAAAAAATATATACTATTTTATATTAACATTAAAATAAAAAAAATACCAAATATAATATTATATCTATGTTTTAAATCATAATATAAACTTGCCAAAATTTCCTCTTGGTTAGATAAAAACTATAACTTAAATTAAAGGACATAATTTATTTACCATTCATCCCAATCTAATGGTTGAATTTTCTTTTATTTCCCTTTTTCATGCTTTAGTTTTTCTTTACCCCCATTTTCTTTCAAAACTTAAAAGTGTTGGGAATGTAGTGATAATGACATATTGACATGTTATAAACAAAAGAGACACTAAAAACTACACCCAATTTATTTAAATCATTTATATTTTTGGAAACATAATAAACAAATGAATTAGATTTACCCTTCTTTTACAATTTTTGTGGCCCCTTTTAAAAAGTTATAAATAAGTTTGGCATAGCTTTTGACATAGTTATATCAGTATTTACTAATAAAATAATTTTTAATTTATTAAAGGAATAAAATTTATTGAAATTTAAAATGTTATTAATGAAAATATAAATATTTAATATATATTTTAATTGATTTAATGAAAATTTAAAATGGTTGAAAAATAATGAGTAAACTAACTTTTATAATGCCTCTTTAACATTTATATTATGTATATAAACATGAGTTTCAAGGACCACACTAGTATTAGTTTATGGGATAAAAACAATATGTTTGAGTATAGATCTATAAAATATAAGGGTAAGTGCACAAATTTGGGGGAGAAAAAGGGGCCTACCATTGGACAAGTTTTTCCTGAAAATTGAGAAATCTAAAATTCTATAAATAATTTGAGATGGATACACTTAAAATTTGAGGATGGTGTAAAAACATGAATTATAGCATTTTGAGTCTAGTCTCCAAAACATTTTTTTTTTAAATGTTTAAGTATAACTAGCTCAAACATCTAAAATTTGAATAGGAAATCTTTTTTTTTAATGAAAATAAAGTAGATAGATGATTTTACAACCCCTTATTTTTTAGCATCATTTAATATTGTTTAAAACCATTTGGGGAAACTTTAGATTACATCATCTAGTTTGTAACCTATACTTTTATATAATTTTTCATCAATTATTTTTTAATTAATATAAAAAATAAATAGATCCTAAAAAATAACAAAAAATAGATAGTTGGCCATGCTCCCCACCTAACTACCTCAAAAGAAATGAAAACTTTTTTTTTTGAATGTGTATAGAATTAAACCTAGTTTGTAACCATATATATATTTTTGAATATTGATCAATGAAAAAAATATACAAAATCATATATATGCATTTATATTTGAGGCATGTAGTGGCCTAAAAACTATAGTTAGAAATCAACATAGATTAAAACCTTAAAATAGTCCAAAAATTATAAAAATCATATATTTGGAAAGAGGAGAGAATGATCATTTTATTTTTGGTGATGGAAGTTGAGTTTTGTTTTTCTCTATCAAAATATTAGATTTGACTAGGTGTTGATAGGTTCAAGCCTTTGGATCAGATATCCAAGCCATTTTTGAGCCAAAAGGCTTGGTTTTTGTATTCAAGAAAAACATATCATGTACGCTCTATAATGTGTATGTGCTATAGAGTATACAAATTCCTTTCAAATTACACTAAAAATTAGAAAATATTTATTGGAAGGGGTGTCTACTTTTCTTCATATGATGTAAAATGAATGTGTACATGCTATAATGCATATATGAATTCCTTTCACATTGCACAAAAAACATAAAAGATATATTGGAAGGGGTAGAAGCTTTAATTGGAAGGAGTACATGGTCTAAATTTATTTTATTAAATATTAAAAAATTAGGTTTAGTCTATATCTGATAGAGTTGTTTGCACAGCTACATGACTTATGACATAGGAGATGGTTTTTAAAAATCTAATCTAGAAAGTAATTAGACATTTTTAAGGTTTTAGTATGAAACCTAGGGATTTTAGGGAATATATTTAATTGATTTCTATTTTGGGTAAACATATATTATTTTTTTACATATTTGTGCCTTCTAGATTGATTCCTAGCATTTATAGGAGTCTTATTTTATCAAAATTGAAGTTTAAAAACCACTCATTTTGAATTCAAGCCAAAGTGATTATTGGGGTAGCATAGGTCACATTGATGACCTGTGCACATCAAAATAATAGTTTGTGCTAATTTCACTTGTTCATCCTCCTTCCCTCATCCCTAATCACTTCTTCCTTATCCTTCATCACCCCTAATTACTCTCTCCTTATTCCTCATTGTCCCTAATCACTACATCATTGACCCTCATCATCCCTTATCATCTCTAATCACTCTATCATTATCCCTAATAACTCCCTCATTGACCTTCATCAATGCTTGTTATACCTAAGCACTCCAACATCTATCATCATCCCTAATCACTCCATCCTCACCCCTAATAATCTCTAATCACTCCCTCATCATACCTCATCATCTATAATCACTCTTTCATTGACCCTCAGCATACCACATCATCCCTAATCACTCCCTCATTTATTCTCACCATCCCTCATCATCCCTAATTACTCCATTGTCCCTTATCATCCCTAATCACTCCCCCTCATCCCTAATAATCCTTAATCACTCCCTCCTCATCTTCATTGACCATTACCATCCCACATAGACATAAAGGTAAGCATTAAATCATGTTTTAGGTTTTTATGCCTTCTAAATTACTTGGTGGAATTTTAAAGATTCATAGGATTGTCAAAATTAAGGTTTAAAAACCACTCACTTTTAATTTAAGCCAAATTGGTGTGATTATGGTAGAATAGGTCACATTGATGACCTACACACATCAAATGACCATTTTGTGATAATTTCACTTGCTCATTTACCCTCCCTCATCCCAAATCACTTATTACTCATCCCTTATTTCCCCTAATGATGAAACTAAATTAATCCTTCTTAGGGTCTACCTTAAAAATAATTTGAAAATTTAGGGATAGATGCATGTATTTATTCTTAAACCCTCTAGAATTCACTTGATCGATGAATTAATTCTATTGATTCATTAATATAGTTCAAAATATATTTCTCAAGATCATAAAATTCCTTTAATAGATTAAAACACTAAATAGCTTGTTTGAAGTCCTCAAATCCAACTTTCTTTGCCAAGATTGCTAGTGTCATTTCAAATATTTTCACCTTATAATGATTTAACCTTCTGTAATCCTAGGATAGTATTTTATAATCCCCTCTAATTTTATTATATTTATTTTTTAATCCATTAAACCAATATTAATTCATTGGTTTCTTAAAAGGATAAATTTTGGGCTAGGTATGTATTTTGGTCTATAGGCCTAATTAGAGTCTAATAGGTCAACAAAACTATTTTATTCTTGTGAAAATTAAGATAAAATTATTATAAGTTATTAGATGAAAAATAATTATTTTATTCTTCTAATAATATTTTGGATTATTTTCTAATCATTTTAATGTACAAACTTCCATGACTGTTAACTAGGATAAACACCTACATGAAAACTATGACACAATCCACTTTTTATCCCTTTATAGAGTCTCTCCCTACAAAAAAAAATTTGGAACTGATCATAAACATGATATTTTAAATTCACCAAAAAATTTAAAGAATTAAAATTGGTAAAAATAGAGTTATAAGTCTTTTTCCTATTGTTAATCATGTTTTAGTGTTTTTGTAGGGTTTAGAGGTCAAGAGTATATTAACAATTGTTCATAGACTATAGGACCTTTTTGATCAATATAAAACCTTTATAATATTATTATAAAATTATTAAAATCATTAAAAATTTAAATTATATTCCATGAAATAAGTCTCACATGTTTCTATTGACTCAAACACTGTCTCAAACATGAAAATAAGGGTTTTTATGAGTTTTTAAGGCAATGACCTCAATTTGAGATTAACTACATCCACAAATGAATATATTGATCTCATGTATGAAAAATAAGAATTTTTACATGGATTATAAACAAAAATAAAACTTTATTAATAAGTATTATGGCTAAATACACATGTATAACCCAATTTTTGCAGACTATGACTGTCATCCATCCTACCACAATGGAAATTTGTCTTTTTAGGCTTGAGAACTTCCTGGTATAGTTTATTTTAGTAATTAATTATGTTTATCATGTTTTTTAATTCTAAACCAATCTTATAAATTGGATAAACTAACTTATATTTCCTCTCACTTGCCCAAGTTCAACTTAGTAAATTGACCTCATATGTAGTTCTTGCTAATGACATTAACTATTTAGGACAATAAGGGTAATTATGACCTATACAAGGGATATAAGACTTGTATTACATTTCACACACACCTAAGGACCTAACATAGGTTTTACATCTCAATAAAACTTACAAAAGTGACATTTACTCATAATCCTATAGTATGAACATTTGAAAATTCAAATTTGATAATTTTGGAGGGAAACTCTCCAAACACCACAAATTACTCTAAACACACTTATATTGTCCACATAAGGACTAACTGAGACTAAACAAACTTCCTAAGACTCTGTCAACCTATTTACAATACTAGATTCATACAATTTGAAGATGCAACTACATCAAACCACTGGGGTACAAATAAGCTCTTCTCATGGACTCTTGTTCATGAATACTTTAAACAACTCCATGTTTGTTTGTATTCCTTTTATTTTTATTTTTGATGACCTTTTTCACCTTGAATAATATTATTCTTAATTTTAATTCTCTTATTAGATCCTGAGGCTTATGTTATTAGTGTGGACTTATTTTGTCTTTGAATATGTATCTTTTCATCTTGACCTTGATGTCTTTGGTTTGAAACATGAAATATGCTATTTTAATATATTCCCTCAAGCACTGAACTTATCATGGTCCTTGATTTCAACATATCACCCTTGTCTTTTTTTACTTGTATCTTTTAGGTAATTGAATTCCTTGTAGAACTGATATTCCATCTCCATTCTTCAATATAAATAATATAAGAATTCTTGTCTTTCACCTTCAAATTATTCTCACCTTTGCTTGTTAAAACTGTACATGCATAAAAATGAACATGTTAAATAAAATAATTGGTTCTCTAAGTATTGTATGTTATTTCTTTCCACCAATATGAACATCATATGGGTGATATCCAAAAAAAATTGTAATTAAGGCTTCCTCTTATGTTATTTCCCCTCTTTTTCTTCTTGACTTTGATTCTCTATGATATTGCTATTCACCCCATATGCCTCATTATATATTTGATTTTATTATTCATCTATAGATACTCTTATTTCTATAAACTTCTCACCATGGACTTTGTTCATACTATTACTATTAGCATTTGAAAGTTCATCACATAAGGAATATTTACTTTATTTCAAATTAACTTGCTACTCTTTACACTCATATTATTTATCAGACAAATTCTCTTTTATATTTCCTTGTATGTCAATTTTATTGGATTTTAAAATATTATCCCTTGAAGGACTTTCATCTCTTAATGGTAACAATCCACTGTAAAGTCCATTAGCATCTTCATTCTCATACTTATTTAATGAAATCTAATTATCAAAAGGTAAATTCATTAGCTAATTCAACTAAAATTCTTCCCTATCCTCTTTTACCTAGTATAGAAACTTAGTAATGATGTCATATATCTCTTCTTCCTATATTTATTTTATAAACTCTTTATGACCTATAATCAACACCTTGGAATGAATTCCATCAATTGCATCCTAATTATTTAATGGAAAAAGTGTATGCTTTACTCCATTTTACTCAAAATTATAAATATTTATCTCCCCATCATGTATATATTTCATGTCATAGTTCCAAGGTCTTCCTAACAATACATGTCATACATCCATTAGCATCACATCACACATTAATTCATCTTGATAGCTTCCTATTTGGAAATGCAGTTTGCACTATTAATTTACTAGAATTTGATGATCTTTCTATAAATAGAAGACTTTGTAGGGAGTTGGGTTACTTACCTTTGTCAAGTTTAACTTACTTATAATCTTAGTATATTTAAGATTATCCATGCTACCACTATCAATGATGACTTTACAACATTTTCCTTTTGTCTTACATTTAGTTCTAAAAGGTTTATTTCTTTGAGGTGGTTTGTTAATTTCTTTAGTGAGTTTGAGAAAAATTATCTTCATCAACAATGACTCCCCAACATATGGAGATTATTCATGAATAGATGGAATCATACTTCCTTATTCATCATTATATTATGCTAGATGAATATTTTCTTGTCTTGTGTTTGGATACCCAAGACATTCAAATGTTCTATGTCCAAATTTTCCATTATTAAAACATATAATAATAAAACATCTATTTCTACCTCTATCAAATGATCTCATACCTATGAAGGGATATTTACCTTTAGGAGTTGATTCTTATATTTTTGAGATTTTTCCTTCCTGATATCCATGTAATGTACTTCTATTTTCATGTTATCTTCTACCTATGATTGGTTTACTTCTTCCTCTTGCATGTTGAGATTGCTTCCTCAACAGCTTCTCTTTTGATTTTAAAGCATATTGATATAACTTATTTAACTAACTTGGGTTTAAAAAAATAAATTTCATCTTGTATAAAAAACTCAAATCCATTCACATACCTATAAACTTTCTCTATGTCATCCTCAATATGCCCTACTCTTATAGTCAATCTGTAAAACTCTTAAGTATATTCTTTTACTATTATCTCTTTATATTTTAAATTCTAAAAATTTTAAAAAATAATGGCCTAATAGTATTGAGGTATAGAATTACCTTTTATCTTGAAAAATATCCTATCCTATCTCTTTATTTTGGCCTTCCCCTTTCTCCTTATTTCCTCCTATATGCCATCCCACCATAGGGATGCATGCCCTTTCAGTCTTGTCATGGCAAACTTAACATGCTTATATTCATCAACACTTTAATATTCAAATTATTTTTCAAGATAATTTATCCATTCAATCAAATCATATAGATTTAAACTACCATCATATATAAGTACCTCAATTTTAGGCTTAAAACTTACCCCAGTGAATGCTTTGGTAAGTTTATCTTTCGGTATTTCTTCCTCTATCTTTGATATTGCTTATTATATAATAAATTATTATATATCATTGATATAAAAAACATATAATCCTCTCATTTGGTATGTTTACATTGCCTCCATCCTTATATTGAGCTTTATAATCTCCTTCAACAACACTGCATTGGTAACTTGCCTTCTTTCTCCTCCTCTTATTCTAGATCTTACTATCATTATGTTTGATTGATCCTTTTACCCTATTAATTATCCTATGGATAATTTTATTTTGAAAAATATCTAATTATTTTATACCACAATTGATGACACTAAATGAATCCATCTTATAGTCTACCTTCAAAATAGTCTACAAATTTAGGGACAATCACATGTATTTATTCTTAAACCCTCTATAACTCACTTGATCAGCCAAGTCCTTATAGTGATTCATCCATATACTTAAAAATATATTTTAAAGCTCAGAAAATTCATTTAATATATTCAAACACTCAATATTTTGTTATAAGTCCTCAAACCCAACTTTTTTTTCTGGGATTTATATAATGTCATTTCAAGCATTTCCACCTCAAACATAATGATTTTACCTTTTGTCCTCTTAGAATAGTCTATTTAAATCCCATCTAAATTTTTTATATTGATTTTTTTATCCAAGAAACCAATATTAATTCATTGGTTTCTTTAAAGAATAAATATTGGGCTATGACTATATTTTGGTCTCTAGGCCTAACCAAAGTCTAATAGGTCAAGAGAAATATTTGATCCTTGTGAAACTTAAGATTCACTTATTATAATTTATTGGATGAAAAAAATGGATTTGAGTCTTTCAATAATATTTTGACTCTTTTCTAATCATTTTAATGCATAAACTTCCTTGATTGTTATCTAGGATAAGCATCTACAGGAATATTGTGATATTGTCTCCTTGTATTCCCTTTACAAAGTACCTCCTTGAAAGCTAACATTTGGAATGGATCATAAAAATTATCCTTTACATTCACTCAAAATTTTAAATAATTCCAACAAGTAAAAATAGAGTTATAAGTATTTTTCCATTCACCAATCATGTTTTAGGTTTTTATACGATTTAGAGGCTGAGAGGTATTACCAATTATTAATACATAATAGGACCTTTATGATTGATATAGCACCCATATAATATTATTATAAAACTATTAGACATATGATTGTTATTGATGTCAAAAGGGACATTATGAGCATGTCATTGATGTTTAGGACTGAATATGGTGATTAGAAGATATGCAAAGGATCCTATAAGATGTCAAGGATGATTAGAGTGATTATGTACATGATTGGAATCCATATTGTTCTTCATATTGATCATCTAGAAATTTTGGGTCTATAGAGGAAAAGAAGAGAATCCAATTTGTTGACATCACCATTACCATGTGTAGATGATTCTAGGGGAGTTGGTCACATGGTTGTGATCGCATTAGTACCTAGTTATTATGCATAAAATTTGAAGACGTGTAATTAAGTGCAATTGAAATATGGTGATTCAAAGTTAGCTACTTAGATATAATTCACTAAGTTCTAACACTTAGCCAAATTGGCAAAAGGGTTTAATAGATCCAAGTAAGAATATTGATGAGTTCAAAATTTACACATATGGATATACCAAGATAAACTGATTATATGGGTATGTTCATTTTGGTGCTTAGTTTCTATGCACTAAATCTTAGGTCATGTGACATAGTGCAACAAAAGATATGCTTGAGTAAAGTAGGTCTCGTAGGCATTGTGATAGTGTTTCCCAACACTTGGTCAAATGTGTAGGTTGTAAGATAAAGCTAAGTAGGCACTTTTATGATGCCATATATTTCAAATATGAAGGATTCAAGAATAAATAAATATATGGATAGAATCCCCTATGTAAGAGGATCATATGTGCTAAATTATAGGTCATGTGACTAAGCACAATAAGAGTTATGTAGGTACAAAGTTAGCCTTCCAAGCATATTGAAATGGTCTCCATACTTAGTCAAAATTTGCACAATGTCTTTCAAATTTGTCATGATTTTACAAATAACATTTATGGCCATTTCAAAGGAAACAAATAGAATATTTTTTATGGGTTTTTCATGAGCATTCTTGACATATGGTATATAGGTTCAAATGAGAAAAAATGACCTCAAAATTGAATTATCTTTTCTCTCAAATAAAATAGGGTTTCTCATTTAAACCCTAAGGGTTTAAGTCATGGCATAAAATAGGATTTTTTATTTTGATGTTGACTAGATATAGCTAGGACTTGATAGTTTAAGTTATAACTAAAGCCTTTGTCATCATTACAAAATTAGTCCCTTGACCTAGCAATTACTAGCTCAAGTAGTGATCAATGGACTTAATATTTTCTAATTCTTAGACTTTATATTTTTCCAAATTTGATCAATAGCTATCTCTTAATTGTACATAGAAGATCCAATGGAGAGTAGTAAAGTCAAATTATCAAAGGGACCTCTGAGTAAATGTACTAGTGACAAGTGTCACAATCATAGAGCCTGTTTAATAAATTAATGGATCAATTTAAAGTCAATAATTCAATGATCAATATGAGGTTTCCAAGTGTCTTAATAATTGGAAACTGATAGCAATGTATAAAAGGCATGCACTAATACCAAGTGTCACATTCTTGAGAACTAAACAAAGATAAAGATCGAGCTTGTCAGAAGATCTGACAATGAGCAAATAATCATGCAAAGGAGATCTAATAGAATTATTGGACTTAGATGGAATAAAGTGATCAATGTTTATTGACATAGTATAGAGTTAAAGAATCAAAAATTTTGAGAAGATAGATGGAGCGTAAGTGATCCAAAGGCTTAGGAAGTAATGAGATGGATAAATAATCTCAATGTTTAACATCAAGACAAAAATAAAGATTATGCTAGTATGAAGATATAACATCTCATGGAGATCAAAATAGGAAGATCGAATGAATGAATTTTAAAGTTGATCTATTTGAATATAGACCATCATCTCATGGTGCTAAATGTAAGATCAATGATTCATTTTTAAAGATATATCCATTCTAATAGTCAGATTTAAGAACATGTAGGAACATGTGAGTAACCCATGAATCATAACACAGACAATGAGATTGATCTATATAATTGATCAAATCTATGTAAATGTGCATGTGCATCAAAATTAGAATACAAAAAATAATATAGATAGTAATGAGACCAAGAATCATGGTGGTAATGCATGAATTCAAGACATGAGAAACCTATAATTCAAGTCATAATGAACTGAGTCTAGATAAGAGATTAATGTGTTTATAATCAAATATGAACATAAAAAAGATAGGGAACCCTAGATAAATTGTTTATATATGTGACATTTAAGACATAGGAAATTTTTGCTAAAGCTATTACTGTTGTTGTGAAGTGAAGTCAAACAAAGAGATAAAGGTAGAGAAAAAGAAAGATGAAGTATGTCTAATAGAGACATATCTAGACATAGAGATAGAGGGGAAAAGAGGAAGAAAGACACAAAGAGAATGTGTAGAGTATGATCAGTTATAAACTAGACTTGTAACTACGAACAAAGTTTTGAATTCATGTATGAATCAGTTTTGTAAGTTAGAGTTATAGTTCCATATAAGAATCTGATAGGTTGTTGCCATCAGATAAACTGAGTTAGTGCTCATATTATGGAGTAGGTGCTTCCTTAGAGTTGAAGTTATTAAATCATGGGATTGGTGTTTGTTTAGGGTTGGTTCCCTTCAATGTGTAACTAGTGAGGTTTTTGTTGTGATGCTGGATTAGAACAATAGATTCTAGAAGTTATTCTCACCATGGTTTTTCCCCTTTGGTTTTCCATGTATACATCTAGTTTCATGTGTATTTGTGTGTGTGTGATCTCTAAATATTTGATTTGATTTGCATATAACTTTTAATATGATTTAAAATTATTTAAAGGACTAGTTTTATTTTATACACTAGTTGACCCCCCTCTTATTATCTAGTTATGTTCCAATAATTAGTATCAGAGCCTTGGTTCCTTAGAATAAGCTTAATCAGCTCAGGTTGATCATGGAACATTGAACACAAATGGATAGTCAAGAAGGATCTTCATAAAATAAAGCACATCTCTTTGATGGATCAAACTATACATTTCAGAGCATAAAAATTGAAGCATGTCTATCTTCATTAGGGTTTGGTGCATGGATGTCTATGACAAATGGATATAGGAACCCTGATATAAATATTACTAATTAGGCTACCAAGAAAGCATATGAGAGCAGTGTCAAGGCTAAGATTGTTATTCTATGTAGATTTTCTAATTTAGAGTTTATCAAAGTGATGCATTATCAAAATGCACAAGATATATGGAACAAAATAAAGATCATCTATGAAGGATATGACAAATTAAATCAAGCCAAGCTATAAACTTACAAAGGCAATTTTAAGATCCTTAAGATGAATTAAGAGAAGAAAATTGTAGACTACCTTCTTAGAGTAGATGAAATAATCAATACAATAAGAGGGCTTGGAGAAGAGATGAAATAATTAATCATTTTCAAAAAGGTCCTAAGATCTTTGCCATCAAGATATGACTCTAAAATCTATGCAATAGAGGAAGTAATAGATCTAGATAAACTCACTATTGATGAGTTGTATGGAACCTTCATAGCCTATGAGATGAGAATGGGAAAGATAGATACCTTCAAGAGAGAAGCTACATTCAAAATAGATAAGAAAGTAAAGGTATAATAACCTACATCTATATGTAAGGAGATTGATGAAAAAGAATCTAACTTTGTCAGAAGATAAAAGAGAGGATCTGGAAAGTATAGAGGTAAGCTACCTTTTAAATGCTTTAACTGTGGTAAAGTAGGACATTTTGATACTAAATGCCCTTATAATAAAAAAATTAACTCTAAGAAAGTAGATGTTATCAAAAAGGTGAACCCTACTATCCTAAGAAGAAGAACTTATTCAAAAACAAGAAAGACCTATACACAAAAGAATACAGTGATTCAATGGATGACAATGATAATTTTGATGATGATCATGACTATGCATTTATGGTTGAGGAAAAAGAATTCCTATTCATGATAATAGGATCAAATTATATGAATCAAGAATAAGTTGAAGAGTTAGATGAAGAATAAGTGGATGTAGAGTGTGAACTCATCTGTGCTTTAGAGTAAATTGACAAGCTAAGAAAAGAAAGCTCCAAATAGAAGAAACTTGGGCAAAATTAAATTGAGAAAATGTCCAAAAGTCTTGAGAAATTTGATTAGATGGTGGTTAGCCTAAAGACACAATTTGAAGAGGCTAAAATAAAAGAAGATGTAGTCAAACTTGAACTATAATCTAAATCTGATGGGTAAATAAAGCTAGAAGTAGAGATGGTGGCTTTAAGAAAAGAGCTTGAGAAAGCCAAAGGTAAACTAGATAAAATGTTGAAGTTGATAGGAGGATTAGACATTATTGATGAATTGATCAACTCTCAAAATCTATCAAAAGAGATATCAAGTCTTGATTATGAAAAAGGAAAATTCTCCACAACAACTACATCTGCTAATCTATATGATAACTTTAAAGTATAAGGATAATCAGGAGCAAAAAAAGAGAAAGCTTACAAGGACACAAAGATAGACTCAAACACAACTAATGTGAAGAAATATGATGGAGAAAAGAAGCCTAATAAAAGAAGAAGTCAAAGGTAGATAATGCAGATGGATACACAAAGGTGATAGACTTAAAAAAGTTAGAGTTTAGAAAAGCTCCTCATGATGTACTAAGAAATATTATGACCAGGTATTTCTCATCTTTATATGGTTATTGTTATACCTATAATCAGTTTGGTCATAGGGATATTTATTATAAATTTATACCTAAAAGGATAATAAATTTTATAAGTAGAAACTCATTTGATCCTTTGTTAGATACAAATGTAATATGTTATAATTACAATAATTTTGGTCACATAGCTAAACAATGTAGAACTAGCTTTGTAAGATCAAAAGTAAACAATGTAAAGAAAGGCATGACTCCCAATGTGAATAAAGGTTCACAAGTTTTTGAAAATAATCCAAATAAGAAACCCAAGGATGTGTGGAGAGTGAAAAATTAATCTATGATTTCTCAAATTGCACTCCATACCAAGGAGTAAAATTTATGAGTGATAGACAATGGTTGATCAAAGCATATGACTAGTGACAAGATCAAGTTCATCAAGTTGAACAAATATATGGAAGGATCTATTAGCTTGGGAGATAACATAGTAGTATAGATCAAAGGTAAAGTAACTTTGAACATAAATGGAAAACTACCAACACATGATGTCCTTTATGTTGAAGTATTGAACCATAATTTTATAAGTGTTAGTTAGATATGTGACAATGGATATAATTTTATATTTAATGCAAAATCCTACAAGCTAAATCTGGAAGACAAGTTACAAAAGGGAAAAGGATTGAAAGTAACATCTATAATCTTGTTGAAGTGAATGGTAATAGTTGTCTGTTAGTAAATACTGATGAGAGTTGGTTATGGAATAGAAGAATGGGTCGTGTTAAATTTGATAACCTATTTAAACAAAGATAAAAAAAAGTTTGTAAAACACATGCCCAAGATAACTAACCTTGTAAACACTACTTGTAAGGAATGTTCACTAGGCAAGTAGACAAGGGTCAAATTTTAAACAAATGAGTGTGCAACTACAAAGCCTCTAGAATTAGTTCACACTTATCTTTGTGGTCCTACTAAGATAAGAGGATATAAAAGAGAGAGATAATTCATATTATTTTTAGATGATTACTCAATAATGACATGGGTAACCTTTTTAAAGGACAAGTCATAAGCATTTGAAAGATTCAAGATCTTTAGGGTCATGGTCGAGAATGGGATTGAATGGAAAATCAAATGCTTAAGATTTGACAAAGGTGGAAAATTCACCTCAAATGAGTTCATAGAGTATTGTGAGAATCATGGGATCAAAAGGCATTACTCTGCAGTAAGGAATCCACAGTAGAATGGAGTTGTAGAGAGAAAGAAAATGATAGTCAAGGAGATGGCTAGAAAAATGCTAAAAGAGGCTAATTTACCTAATGCATACTAGAGAGAATCAGTCCAAACATTAGTATTAATCTTGGATAGAGTTCAAATAAGGGTAAATAGTGACAAAACTCCCTATGAGCTATTGTATGGAAATCCTACCTCAGTTAAGTACTTCACAGTATTTGGAAGCAAATGCTACATTAGAAGAAAGGAGGACAAATTGGGAAGCTTTGAATCAAGATGTGATGAAGGAATATTTCTTGGTTATTCCACTCAAAGAAAATCCTATGTATGTTACAATAAAAGTCTACACAATATTTTAGAGAGAATCAATGTTAATGTTGAAGAAGGACTAAAACATGTTGAACCTAACAAGGAAATCAATATTGAAGAATCAGATCTTGAAGAAGAAAATAATGAAAAGGTTGAAGAAATGAATGAAAAGGGACCTCTAAGATTAGTTCAAAAGGATCATCATAAAGAGAAAATAATTTTCAATAAGAGTGAAGGAATTCAAATAAAGAGAAGATTTGCAATGAACAAGGAGTAAGTAAGTCTTTCTCTAATTCTTGAAATTGAGCCTAAGAGCTACGTTGAAGCTAGTAAGGATGAGAATTAGCTAAAATACATGGAATAAGAACTATGCCAAATTTAAAATAAAAAAACTTAGAAATTAGTCCCAAGACCTTTTAATAAGAATGTGATATGTATAAAATGGGTCTATAGAAACAAGTTCAATGAGGATGGAGCTATTATAAGAAATAAGGTAAGATTAGTGTACAAAGGATATGCATAAATTTAGGGCATATATTTTAAGGAAACATTTGCTCTAGTTTCTAGATTGGAATCTATAATAATGTTTCTAGCATTCTCTGCTTATAAGAAGTTTAAAGTCTATCAAATGGATGTTAAGTCTTCTTTCTTGAATGGTAACCTAGAAGAGTAAGTTTACATAGAACAACCTAAAGGTTTTCAATTGTTAGAGGAAGAGGATTATGTGTGAAGACTTAAGAAATATCTATATGATCTGAAATAGGCACCTAGATCATGGTATTCTAGATTGGATTAGTACCTATAACAATAAAGTTTCAACAAATGATGTGCAGACAATAATCTGTACTTCAAATTAGAAGGTGATCATATGTTTATTGTTGTTGTTTATGTAGATTACATCATCTTTGGTGGTAGTAATAAGAAAATGTGCAAAGAATTTGCTACACAAATGTAAAGTGAGTTTGAGATGTATATGCTTGGATAACTTTATTTCTTCCTTAGTCTACAAATATCACAAAATGATGAAGGGATATTCATATCCCAAACCAAGTATGCAAAGGAAATGGTCAATAAATTTGAAATGGAAGTTATCAAAATAGTTAACACTCCCATGATAACTGGATGCAAGTTTATCAAAGAGGATGAGTCCAATGATGCAAATCAAACTATGTATAGATCAGTGATAGGTAGTTTTTTAATACATAACTGCATCAAGACCAAATATCATGCAAGTAGTGTGCATGGTTACAAGATTTTAAGCTGATCTTAAAGAGTCACATGTTGATGCAATGAGAAGAATCTTTAGATACATCAAAATCAAAATTAATTATGGCCTATGGTATCCTACAAGTGAAGATTTCACTTTGATAGATTATACAGATGTTGATTGGGTAGGAATTGTGGATAACAGAATAAGCACTAGTGGTGATGATTTTTTCCTTGAAGATAGATTTGTTTCATGTCTAAGAGAAAAACAAGAGTCAATTACTCTTTCTATAATAGAATTAGAGTATGTGGCAGTAGTGGCATGTTGCACTCAAGTCTTGTGGAGGAAGCAAACCCTCAAAGACATCAAGGTAGATTACAAGGCACCTATCTCTATTCTTTGTGATAATTTAAGTGATATTAATATATCAAAGAATCTATTGATGAATTATATAACTAAGCACATATCAATCAAGTATCATTTATTAAAAAAGAGATTTGTAGATCAAGAGGTCACAATTGAGTATGTGCCAATTAAGGATCAAATTACAGACATATTTACCAAACCCCTTTCAAAGGAAACATTTGAATATTTGAGATAGAAGTTGGGATTTGTGGTTCCTACACCACATCACTAGATCCTAGTGATAGGACATGAGTCTAGGGGGAATATCATATAAGCTTTTTTAATCCCTAGAAAAAGATAGAAAAGTCATCTGAAGTATGCATATCTTTGTAAATTTCTAATGAGTTGATGGTTTCATATTCTTATACAAACTCCTTTATATGATAAAGGGGGAGAAACATTTGGATAAATAGTTAGAAAGAGTCCCTTTTCCATTGATGTCAAAGGGGGAGAAAAAGTGCAAATGTTCTTTGTGGGATAAGAAGAGCAAATGCTCTCTACAAAAGTTTGGACAAATGGTGCAAAATGTCAAAGAAAAAGCAAAGCAAGTGTCCAAGTTGAGTATTAGTCAAATGTTCCATTACCTCATTTCCTAAGGGGGAGAAAGTTTTGTATAAATAGATCTAGTTCATACTCAGTATAAGCCAATGCAAGCAATGCTAGAGAAGGAGTTGAATATTAGAAGATCAGAGCATTTAGATTGCCATCAATGATAAAGGGGGATATTATTAGAAATATGATTGTCATTGATGTCAAAAGGGACATTATGAGCATGGCATTGATGTTTAGGACTGAATATGGTGATTAGGTGATATGCAAAGGATCTTATCAGAGGTTAAGGATGATTAGAGTGTTTATTTTCATGAGTGGAATTAAATTGGTTATTCATATTGATCATCTAGACATTTTGGGTCTATAGAGGAAAACATGAAAAGGTAGTTTGTTGGCATCACCATTACCATGTGTGGATGATTATAGGGGAGTTGGTCACATGGTTGTGATCACATTAGTCCCTAGTTTTTATGCACCAAATTTGAAGACATGAACTGAAGTTTAATTGAAGATATGGGGATGCAAAGTTGGCTACTTGGACATAATTCACTAAGTTCCAACACTTAGCCAAATTAGAAAAATGGTTCAATAAAACCAAGTAAGAATATTGATGAGGTTATCATTCACACATGTGGAGGTACCAAGATAAAATAATCATATGCTTCTATTCATTTTTATTCCTAGTTTCTATGTGCTAAATCTCAAGTCACACGACATAACACGACAAAAGATATGCTTGAGTAATGTAGGGCTCCTAAGCATTTTGACATTGTTTTCTAATGCTTAGTCAAATTTGTAGTTTGAAAGATAGAGCTAAGTAGGCAATTTGATGATGCCATATATTTCACATATGAAGGCTTCAAGATCAAATGATACATGGATGAAATCCCCTATGTAATAATATCTTGCGTGCTAAATTATAGGTCATGCAACTAAGCACAACAATAGTTATGTAGGTGAAAAGTTAGCCTTCTAGGCACATGTAAATGGTCTCCATACTTAGTCAAAACATATACAAGGTCCTATAAATTTTTCATACTTTTACTAATAACCTTTATGGTCATTTACAAAGAAAACAAATAGAATATCTAGTATGGGTTTTTCATGAACATTCTAGACATATGGTCCGTAGGTTCAAATGAGAAGCAATGAGCTTAAAATTGAATTATCTTTGCTCTCAGACAAAATATGGTTTCTCATTTAAACCTGAAGGGTTTAAGTCATGGCTTCACATAGGATTTTCTATTTTATGTTGACTGGATATAGCTGGGACCTGGTAGCTTCAGTTATTGTGATCTAGGAATTTGACTCAAGAGAGGATGGTTAGTAGGGTGTTAGTTCTAAAATGAAATAAACATACTAATATCATAAAATATCTAGGCTTAGACACTAAGGAGAGCTTAATTAACAAAAAAATGATAAACACAACTAAAAATCAAGGAATCAAACACAAGAATTCCTTCATCTTCCTTGAATGCTCCAAATGCCTTTATAGTAGTGGCTTGCTCAGTTTTATGCTCATGAAGTCCTTGGTAATGGAATCTTGGCTACCTCCATATTTCCTTGGCACCTTTGGCTTGTAGCTTAGCTTATATTGTAATCAAATTGGCATTGTAACACTATTATCAATGGCTTCTTGAATATATTTGTGCATTATAACTTTGCACCAAAATAGCTTAGAAATGATGTTGTGAAGCCTCCTATTTATAGATTTTTGGATTTGATCAGAATCAACCTCAACCATGCATCTCAAAATATATATGTGTGATTGAGGATTAATTCAATTTTTGGAATTAATTTTTTAATTATCCTCATCATGCCATTGGAAGAAGGGGCAATTAAGAGGCATGGAGGGCATGAATCCTGATTTTTGTAGCATTTATGGCCTAGGGATGTCTTCCCAAGAAATGATGTCACTTGATGATCAAAATATTCAATATTCATTTCTAAAAATAATTATTCAACAAGCTTCCATGGATTTATTAATTATGCCTTGATTTAGGTTAATTAGCTCTTAAGCATGATTAAGCACTTTATGCACAATTTACTCAAATTGATCAAAATGCCTTGTTATTGGTCCTAAATTTGACTAGATTAGAATTCGAAGGACATGTTAGATGCATTGGAACCATATTCCCATTTATAATTTTACCAACAATAAATAATAAAGGCACAAGTCTTGTGCAAAATATTTGATAGGAAAGAGCAATCCAAAGCACCTAGGTGCAAAATTGACATTTTGACTCAAAATGGACTGATCAAAGTTAGCTAGCCCATAAATTGCATTGCCCTATTTAGGGATACCCTAGCCAAAATCAGCACTTGAATATGTTATTTTCACATTATTTAGCGTGTTTTAGCATTTTTAAGCCAAACTATGCATTTTTGGTGGAAATTGGCCAAAATCTTTGTTTGAGGTTATTAGTGGCTAGTTTTAGGTGTCTACAATTCGCCCCTATTTATAATGACATTACAAGCTATAATCATAGTAATGTATTCTCAAAGAATGAAAAGGTCATATATTCCTACAACTGTAATGATGATAAACTAACTGTATGATGCCCCCTCAAGGGAACAATTGACACAAGCAGGTTGACAAATGGTCCCTCAATAAGAAGTGAAACAAGGGGACCAAAGAAAGGAAAGATGATGGGGTGAAAACACAATGATATTGAAAAGGTAGTAAAAATAATTGAGAATGAAAGTGGGATGATGTGCAATGATTTTCCCAAAGGTGATTATAAACATTGTACCCTGATAGTGGCAACATGGTATGATAACATAATGATTTGCTCAAAGGTGGTTATAATCATTGAGAAGATGGAGTTGCCCCAGTTAGGATAGATAAACAATAGAATAGCATGCCCTCGTATGGGTACAAAAAGTGAAATGGTGACAACATAATGATTTTCCCAAAGGTGGTTATAATCATTGATAAATGCAGGTGGGATGGTGTGCAATGATTTGTCCATAAGCATTTATAATCATTGGACCCCAATTATGGAAAACATGATAAACTTGGCCAAGCCAATGATGATAACTTAATAGAGTGGGTAATGATGAATTGGAACAACCTACTAGTTGGGAGATGCTCATCTAAATTAATAAAGATTTAAATTCCTTCATGGTTAATTACTCTATTTGGGATATGATTAGGAGGGAATCAAGATGTTACTGCTGAAGAGATGTCGCCATTACTAAATAGACTTATTGAAGTTGAGGTTTGTTATAGCATGTGTTGGTAGGCATCATGGTATAACATCATAAGGACTTGGCCAAAATATGCATGAGGATTGACTCTCATAATCCAATATTCAAAAGAAAATAATAAACCAATGATAGAAACCATGATGACAATGTAAACATATGAATATGGATGGATTCAAGTGTAAGTGTGGGCAAGGAATCACCCAATGTGTCAGGAACCCCAAGGAAGCACAATTGATTACCTTTCTTATAAGAAATTAAACACAGAATTGTACCAGAATAATTAAGTAACTAGAAACTTGAAACAACAAAGAATATGAGAGACAATACACAATCTTGTATTAAATACTCTTTAGAAGGAAATACAATAAAGAAGTGCCACAGTCTTCTTCCACCTCTAAGGCTTCCCACACCTCTAAGACTTTCAGTAATCTTCCCTCAAAGTTCTCTCTTTCTCTCTCAACCACAACTAACTCAACAACCTGAGTTGTTATCCCCTCCTTGATAGCTTCAGCTGATCTCCTTGACCTTGCACCTTGCAGATCTCCTTTGACCTTGCTTTCTTGCTTCAATGCTTTACTTGCCTTAATTACAATACATGTCTCATGGGTCTTTAAATAGGATCCCATGCATACAATAATTAGACTTCTAACTACAATAATTAGAAACATAGACTCAAGAATTAAATTAGTCTTCAACATGCAAACACTCTCAGACCTATTAAAATTAGATGAGTCTAATTTTGGAAACGCATTTTGGAAACACATGCAAATGCATGCACACGCACAGGTGACTGACATCGATTTCTATCCGTCTGCTCCTGACCAACATCGGCTGATCCCTGGTCCCTGTCTGACCGATGTCAGAAATACTACCAATGCCAGTTACTGACTGAACTCAACAACTCCCTGATTAACATCTTGGTGAAGCTTTTAGCTCCACAACTTAACAATCTCCCACTTGGAGATAAATAGTTGCACCTGTACCTATACAACAACCTCCACTAACCATCTCAGGAACCTCCATCTTCAAGCTCAATTTTGAAGACCAACCACCACATATCTTGTGATGCTACACCTATCATCCAAGTAACCTGCCACATCCGAATCTACATACCATGTAGAGAAGTGTTGAACCCTGCATAAATACATGCTACTGGTCCCTTTCAAATACCTGAGAATCCACTGAACTGCTCTCTAGTACTCCTTTCTTGAATTGGCTCTAAACTTTTTGACAACTCCCACTGCTTGGGAAAACTTAGGTCTACACTAGACCTTATGTGATTTCGAACACTGTTCTAAGCTCAGCTTGAACTGTCCAGCCCTTGGTGTGCTTACCAGTTTTGCATCCTACATATTGAACCCTGCCTACACCTTCTTCACATCAGCTCCCACTGAAGACAAAATCAACCTGTGATCTTCCATGTCTCATGCCAAAAAAATTTGCTGCTCCCAAATTCTTCATAACATACCTCTGAACTATCTTTAACTTTAGCTCAAAAACTCCATGTATGTGTGACCCTACAACAAACACACACACTATAGTAACAGGATAATGTAGCTAATATTATCTAACCTAGTAAAAGAAAACACAATGGTTAAACCTCCATTGTCCTGTAGCCTGCTCAAGACCATATACCCTGGCCTTCTATCTCACGTGTCCATCCACTCTCTTCTCTAACCTAGGAATCCATTCCTCTATCAGTGCTTTTATCCTAGCTGACAACTCTACCAAATCTCCTGCTTGGTTCTCTTCTAAAGAATTCATGTCATGCTCCCACTGTTTCCTATATTCTACCTGCATTGCCTCTTCACATCTTCCTAGTTCTTGACCATCAGTAAGTAATAAGTAATATAAAGAAGGTGAACAATGAATATGAGGTCCACTTACCCTTTCAATCCTCCATATGGGCATTTGAGACTCCTTGATAGCTTGTTGTCCATCCAACATCCATTTCAGTGACTGATCTTAGCCATCTCTCAGTCTGCACCCGATCGACGTCAGTTCCATGTGACTGACCTATTGTCGACATCGGTTCCTACCTGACCAACGTCAGTTGCACCTACCTGACACTACTGACTCTGCTGGTCTGCACATGACCAACATCGATACCTGCCTGATCGACATCGGTTTCATGTGATCGACATTGGTAACTATGTTTTCCTATAAGTGATGACTTATTTATCCACAAGCTCATCTTGGATCAAAACCCTATCCATACTACCCTACTTAGAATTATTCAGCCCCTGTGACTGATCTCTATTCATCATCTCCTCCATAAACACCAAGGCTTCCCTGTTCTTGTCAAAAACATCAAATTTTTGTTTCTTGCAATGAACTCAATCTATGCCCTCTAAATCTGAACTCATACCCTTTGACTCAAGAACTTCCATTCCCTTCTTATTCATGTGGCCAAGCCTACTAAGCCACATCTTCAAATCTACAGCTGAAGTAGATAAATCAGAAGTAGAATTAGTAATACAAGTAGATAGATAAAGAGTACCTAATTTCTTACCTCTTGCTAAAACAAGTGCACCCTTGGAAACCTTCTAAGAATCTGCTATGAGGGTTACTGTGCATCCCTCATCACCCAACTTTCCTACAAAAACCAAACTCTATTTCAAGACTGGGACATGCATAACCTCCTTCAACACCCATGTGTTGCCCATTTGTAATTCCAGCTACACTTTCCCTTTGCCAACCATTTGACAAGGTGTACCATCCCCTAAATAAAGCTCTCCAAAGTCTCCCTGGACATATTCATGGAACAATTCTCTATTTGGGGTTGCATGAAAAGAAGCACCAGAATCTAAAACCCATGATTCTACCTGACTATCCAAAGAAAGTATGAGAGCATCTTGTGCCACAATACCTACATCTTTTGCTTCTTCATTGCCTTCATGTTGATTTTCTTTATCCTTCAACCAACAATCTTTCTTTGTGTGTCCTCTCTTTCCACCAAACTAGCAAGTGATACCTCCATTTTTAGATTTGGATCTCCTTCCCATCTTTGACCTTGATTTCCCTTGCTCAACCTTCTCTCTTTGCCTTCCCCTACTTTCAGCACTTAGAGCATTCCCTGATGATTCACCTGTACTTTTCCTATGTATTTCTTCATTCAAGATTACACTCACAACATCATCAACTTTTAAGATTTTAGAAGTAGATGCAGTATTACTTACTACCATTACCAAACTATCCCAACTTTCAGGTAAAGAGCATAAAATTAAGAGAGCCTTTACTTCATCATCAAAAATAATATTGACTAAAGCTAACTGGTTTACCAAACCATGGAAATCACTAAGATGAGTATATACCGATCCACCTTCTTGCATTTGTAAAGTAAATAACTACTTCATAAGAAATACCTTATTTGAAGCTGAGGGCTTTTCATATAAATTTGTGAAAGATTCTATCAACTCTTCCATTCTTACACTGTGATAAGTTGGAAATCACAGACAATGCAAGGCTCAACCTTATGGATCCTAGAGCCTTTCGATCAAGAACACTCCATTCGTCATCCTTCATATCTATGGGCTTCCATGCAACCCCACCCAATGGTAAGTACAAATCTTTCTAATATAGATAATCTTCTATCTGCATCCTCCAATGTTGATAATTCTTGCCGTTAAACTTCTCCATTTGTAGCTTACTTTCTTCTACCATTGTTGTACTCCCACTCAATCAGAAACCCCTGAGAATGACCTATAATCAAACAATAACCTGCTCCCTGCAACGTTAGCTCTGATACCACTTTGTTAGGAACCCCAAGGAAGCACAATTGATTACCTTTCTTATAAGCAATTAAACACGAAATTGTACCAGAATGATTAAGTAACTAGAAACTTGAAACAACAAAGAATATGAGAGACAATACACAATCTTGTATTAAATACTCTTTAAAAGGAAATACAATAAAGAAGTGCCACAATCTTCTTCCACCTCTAAGGCTTCCCACACCTCTAAGACTTTCAGTAATCTTCCCTCAAAGTTCTCTCTTTCTCTCTCAACCACAACTAACTCAACAACCTGAGTTGTTATCCCCTCCTTGATAGTTTCAGCTGATCTCCTTGACCTTACACCTTGTAGATCTCCTTTGACCTTGCTTTCTTACTTTAATGCTTTACTTGCCTTAATTACAATACATGCCTCATGGGTCTTTAAATAGGATCCCATGCATACAATAATTAGAAACATAGACTCAAGACTTAAATTAGTCTTCAACATGCAAACACTCTCGAACCTCTTAAAATTAGACGAGTCTAATTTTGGAAACGCGTTCTAGAAACACATGCAAATGCATGCACACGCATAGGTGACCAATGTTAGTTTTTGTTCGTCTCCTCCTGAACGACATCAGCCGATCCCTGGTCCCTACCTAACCGGCTTCAGTAATACTATCGATGTTGGTTACTGACTGAACTCAGCAACTCCCTGATTAGCATCTTGGTGAAGCTTTTAGCTCCCCAACTTAACACAATGAACACACATAAACTGAATCAAGGCAACACTTTTGAAAGCAAACAAATAGATAGACAAATAAATAAAATAAACAAAAAGAAATAAACAAACAACACAATAGAAACCTTACAAACATTACCCCTATAAAATAGGTGACAACTTAACAAACAAATAAAATAAGGGAATAGAAGAAAAGGAAGGGGGTGGCCGAGTTGTCTCCATATGCACTGGGTAAGTGGACACTACCTACATAGTTCCATGGATGTAATATCTAATAAAAAAACTTCAAGCCAACTGTAATTCTCTTAGGGAATGGGTGGAATGTGATAATTAAGGAAAATAAATAGAATGGATGTGATAGAAGAAGAGAAATGGTCTTGTAAAATGGCAAGTGTGTGAGAGAGAAAGGCCAAAAAGGATGGGGAAACTAAGTGACAAGTGGTTTACTTTCAACTTATTAAGGGTTCCCTAAATCCTTGAGGCAAAGAAGTGGTCAATGTTTTTGTTCTTTTCTAATGATTTTGAAAATGTTTTTGGAATTGTTTTGGAGGTATCTCAACTTGATCAAGAATGATGAGACACTAAATGGTTTAAGTTCATAAAATGATGAGAGCATTTAAACTTAGGTTTCTCACAAAATGGAGAGAGTGTGGCTTAGGTTTCTCACAAAATGGTGAGAGTGTGGCTTAGGTTTCTTAGAAAATGGTGAGAGTGTGGCTTAGTTTGCTCATAAAATAGTGAGAGTATGGCTTAAGTTGCTCACAAAATAGTGAGAGCATGGCTTAGGTTACTCATAAAATGGTAAGAGTATGGCTTAGGATGACTGAGATGACCTCAAAAAAGTATTGAGCACTATCTACATAGTCCCAAAATAGGACCTCAAGTCACTATAGTTCTACTATTATAGTGGAGTAACTCAATAATTATAGAAGTCAATTCAAAAAAAAACAAGCATAGGTGGTAAAAAGACACAACTTGGCATAGGAAGTGGTAAGTTGGTAAGTCAAGGCTTAGTGTTTCCCCTAGTTTTCCCATAGGTGTTTATAACTAGGACACAATGGCATAGATCAAAGGTACTAATTTGCCCAAAGGTGGTTATAATTAGTAAGAAGATCAGTGGTAAGAAAGAATAATAAATAAAGCAACTACCAAAACTTTTGTCATACTATCTTAGAATATGATTTTTCTCTAAAGTTTTTAAACCAACTAATGAACTGATTGGATACCTTGATTCTGAAACTACGTAATTAATGACAAAAACCAAGGTTAAATAGGCTAGGTTTTTAGAACATACTGGATCGATAGAATAGAAGCAAAAAGTGGATATGGCAAAGAGGATGGATAAGAATGGTATGTGTATAAAGAAGAATAGTGATAAAATGGCATAACTAAAATGGTCCTTATAGACAATACACCTTAGCATTCAAGCATATTACCATTTGAGATGAATAATATTCATCGGTTCTAGAAGTTCCTCTCCATCTAGTGTGACATGTCTGTATGCTCTTGATCCATAATTTGTAGTGATGATGAAAGGCCCTATCCACATGGGTTTGAATTTCCCTTTATGTTTCTTCTCATTCATGGTATTATTTTGGTTTTATATAAGAAAAAGATCACCAAGTTCAAATATTCTATACTTAACATGCCAATTATAGTGGCCTTTGAGTTGATTCTAATATGCTTGAAGATTGTTGACTATAGTCATATGTTTCTCATCCAATAGGTCTAGATTTTGTAAGTGAGATACTTGATAGTCATGATCATCCAAGACATGCTTGAAATATATGCGTAGTGAAGGCAATTCAACCTCAATGGGAAGGATGGATTTAGTACCATAAAAAAAGTGAGTATGGAGTAGCTCCTTTGGGGATACAATGATTGGTACGATCTGCCCAAAGGGTAGGGAATATCAGGAGGTACCAGTCATGACCAGCATCATTAATAATAATTTTGAGAATATTGACAAGGGTTTTATTGGATGTCTTAGCTTGGCCATTACCTTGAGGGTAATATGCTATTAAAAAGTGTTGTGTGATTTTATATTCAATACATAACTGGTCTACATCTTTGTTCTTGAATGATCCTCCATTATCAAATATAATGTCAGAGGGAATACCATTATGGTAGATGAGGTGGTTGAAGATGAATTTGGAAATTTGCTTTCCAGTCACATAAGTGAGGGGTATAGCTTGAACCCACTTAGTGAAATATTCGATGGTGGTAAGGATATGTTTATGGTCATCAGATTAAGTGGGGTTAATCTTCCCAATGAGGTTAGATTAGCATGCCATTGACATTTTTCACACTTCTTTACATATGTAGTAGCATTTGCATCCATTATGGGCTAATAATAACTAGTACACAAGATATTTTTGGATAGGAATGCCCTACTAGAATGGGCTCCACATACTCCTTCATGAACTTCTCTTAATGCTAATGTAGACTCTACTAAAGTTAAACAATGAACCAGAGTTTCATCAAAACTAAGATGGTAAAGGGTGGATCCAAGTAGAGTATAATGAGAAAAATGATGAATGAAGGCTTTGGTTTGTTTTTGAGATAGGTTAGGTGGTAAAACTTGGTCATGAAGGTAGTTGTAAAGGTCTGAGTACCAGATAGAATTAGGACCAATAATATCAAAAATCATGATGATGATTGATGATTCATGAGTTGGTGATGACAAATTCTCAATGAGGAATTGATACTCTCTAGATTTATTTATTTGTCTAATTAGAGAACTAATAGTATCCATGACATCTACAATTTTGTTACTAGCCCTAGGTATATACTCAAACTAAATGTTGGAAATTTATTGGTTAAGAGCATTGACCATGGCTTTATATGGAACCAACTTGTCATATTCAGTCTGAAAATGATTTGTAACCTTATTGATGATTAACTAAGAATCACCATAAACTTAGAGATGAGATATATTCTACTACACTACTTTTTGAAGTCCTACAATAAGTGCTTCATACTTGTCCATGTTGTTTTTACAAAGAAAGTTGATTCTGAATGATTTAAGGATTAGATCCCCCTATAGTGTAATAAAAAATAGGCCTACCCTTGATCCATGTGTAGTGAATGAACCATCAAAATATAGTTTCTAGGGATACTCCTCAAGGGGTGTGTCCATGATGGTCATGATGGATTTATCAGGAAATTGAAATATGAGTGGTTGGGTGTTTGTGAGAGGTGCTTTAGCAAGTTGATTTAAAAAAAATTATCCTTTGATTGCCTTTTGATTGACATATTCTATGTCAAATTCATTGAGAAGCATGATCTATTTATCCATTCTACCTTGCAAAGCCATTTTAGATAGTAGATACTTGAGTAGATCTACTTTTGAAATGACCATGGTTTTATTATTCAACATGTAATGAAGTAGTTTTTGAGTTGTGAAAACCATGGATAGACAAGCTTTTTAAATAGGCACATAGTTATGTTCATATGTAAGCAAGGTATGGCTTAGTTAGTATACAACATGATCCTTTCCATTGTCATCATGTTTATCCAAGAGTGCCCCTAGGGCATGATCAGTAGCTGATAGGTATAATAGGAATGGATTTTCTACCATAGGAGGTAATAAAATAGGTAGATTGACAAGATAGTCTTTGAGTTATTGAAAAGTTGTGTGGCAGTGATCATCCCAGTAAAATGTAACTCCTTTCTTCAAAAGGTGTGTAAATAGATGGCACTTTTCTACTAACTAAGAGATGAAGTGTCAAATTGACTAGATCTTACCCTAAAAACTATAGAGTTGATTTAAATTGGTTGGTGGTGACATCTCAATTATATCATGGAATTTAGCTAGATCAAATTCAATACCTCTACAATACATGATTAATCTAAGTAATTTTCTTAAAGTTACACCAAACACACATTTCTTTATATTGAGTCTGACTTTGTACTCTCATAATCTTTCAAATATCTTACACAACACTGTTGGATGGTCAGCCCTAGTCTTGGATTTTCCTAATATGTCATCGACATAGTCTTCAATAATATCATGCATCATATCATGAAATATGATAGGCATGGCTCTTTGATATGTAGATTTTGCATTCCTAAGGCCAAATGGCATCACTTGATAGCAAAATGTTCCCCATGGAGTGGTGAATGTTGTTTTATGTTGATCTTTTGGCACTACTATGATCTAATTGTATCTTAAAAGTCCATCTATGAGTGAAAGCATTTCATAACCTATCGTGGAGTGAATGATCATGTCAATATTAGGCTATGGAAAATCATACTTAAGATAAGCTTTGTTGATGTCTCAAAAATTAGTACAAAAATTTGATTCCTTAAATATTTTTAACAATAGGTACTACTTTAGAGATCCATTCTAAGTAGTCAACAGATTGGATACATCCTTCTTCTAAGAGTTTTTTCAACTCTTTCTTTACCAATACAACAATGTGAGGATACATCTTACGTATCTTTTTTTTTACCATTTTGGTGTCAAGATTAACCACAAGGTGGTGCAAAACCAAGGTGGGGTCTAAACTTAGCATGTCAGAGTAAGCCCATGTAAAGATATCTACAAATTCTCTCAATAGAGCTGTAAAGATGTCATGTTCCTCCTTAATGAGGGACATGCCTAATTTTATCCATTTCAAATCTAATGAAATCTTTATGTTTACCTCTATTGTATCTTTGACTAGAAAGGTCAAACCATCTTTTAGGATAGTGGGTAATGACTTGAACTATTAGATTATGTCAAGGTCCCTTATTAGGACTTGCTCTTCAACTTCTCATAGGCATGATGAATATGAGTCCCCTAATGGGAGATTTGTCCATGTGACAAAAATAGTAAGAAACTCTTGAATTATTTGATTAAATACTTTTTGTTGCTCAAAGTTGAACTCAGATCTGTCAGTAAGTTCATTGTTGGTGGTCTCCTAGTTTAAATTCAAAGAAGAATGAATACCCTTATCTAATGGCACATGAGATAGGTTTTCACCACTAGATTGGCCTTTATCTTTACTCTTTTCTTGGTCAGAAAGCACCTCAAAGAGGTTTTCACTTTGGCACCTCAATGTTTTAATTATTTATTTTTGGCTATGGGTATTCACTCAATCTCCAAAATAGGCTATAGGTTCTAATGTGATTGAGAATCTTGATTTATGATCTCCCAATAAAATGTTGTCTCTAAGGCCTAAGAAATCACAAAATGCCTCATCATTCTAGAACTCATTAATCGATAGACTAGATTATTGTTAGTCCTAATCTATTAGTTGGAGATAATATAATGCTAATGGGTTGTGATGAATGATAAGGGTAAGGGTACAAATGGCATTGTTATCAAACAGATTAGTTTTAGCTAGGTCATCAAAAGTGAGGCTATGATCAGACTCTACTTCATTTTCGACATCATCATCACTAGCCACTGGTGATGGAGTTTGAATAAGATATGTGAGGTCACCCCCAGTCAGTTTAAATCCAAGTCCATCAAATTTATCAATGGTTCCTTGTTGATTTGGTCTAAGGCCTCTTCTTTCATAATTGTGATGCTCCAAAATCATATTATGAATATGATACTTTGCATTTTTATAATAGTCAGCTTGGTCATCATTGTATAACCATGATTTGTCCCCTTCAAGAGGGTCATGTCCTAGGCCATATGTTAGAACAAATGTGATAGTTCCCTTATCTTTGTTCTTTTGTTGCCAATGTAAATGTGGGATGACTTTAGGTCACCTAAAGGTTTTTGAATTCTAAGGAAGATTGGTGATATGAAATGTATCATGAGCCACATACTCTCCCAATCCATTATTTGAAATGGTGAAATGATTAGAAGCTTTAGGAGGTGGCATGTGAGAAATGAAATCCAAGGTATCAAGATATATGCAATTATCTAGTGGAAGATCAATAACTATAGCATTTCCTTTATTCTACTTAGAACTTGGATTCATGTCATACTGATAACTATAGATTTAAAACTCAACCTCAAGATGTTTGCAGTGTTCATATGGGTGTAAATCTCCTAGAATATTCACTCCATCCCTAAGTAGGAAAACTTGATACATTGGTGCAGCGTTGATGGGAATGCATGAATATCATGCAACTAAGGCCTACCTAAAATCATATTGTATGATAACTCAAGATCTAGTACATGGCAAAGTGTATCATGGGTTAAAGGCCCAATGATAACTAGAAAACTAATGGTGCCCTATGACTCTCTTTCCTAGATTATCATAGGATTTAATATTTATTATTTCTGGTTGGAGATATATGATTTTTTACCTAAGAAGCTTGATGAGCTTGAGGGAAACTATGTTGAGGCTAGATCCATTATCAATAAGAACACATTTCACTTTGTGCCATCTAATACAAATTTATATATATATATAATGGATTATTATGGAGTGGGCCAAGGGAGAACATATCATTTTGGTTGAATGTGACTTGTTGGGCTGGAGCTAGGTGTCCAACCAAAGCTTGAAAGATATCAGGGGATATGTCACTAGAAATAATGGATTTGGTCAAAAACTCATTCAAGATGTTCTTGTGTATTATTGACATTTGTAGCAAATCTAAGATAGAAATTTGTGCTGGTGTTTTCTAAAATTGTTTCACAATATCAAACTTCTTATCTTGGTTAGTAGTGAATGGTTTATTCTAAGGCTGAATAGTTGGTTGGATGATAGGTAGAGTGGCAGATGGTTATGGTTCTAGGATAGTAATCTTCAACCTCTAAGTTGTGATTTCAAAATCAAGATTAAATACTAGACCATTATTACTAATTGATATTGGAAATGGCATGGGACCATATAAGACAAGTCTAAATTTTTGGTGCACTTGTATGTGGTCACATGGCAAGAATGAGTTGTCTCTATAAGATTCAAAACTGGAAGTCCTAGTTTGTTGGTTTGCTTGTATGTACTCCCAAGTCAAAGAAGGATTATCCATGTGATTTGGCTGAATATTGTTGTTTAAAAATGGTCTAGGCTGAGTAGTACTTGGTCTAAGATTAATGGAGATGGTATTAATGCTACCCCCTATAATATGACATATAACCTTATTGCAGTCATTTGAAACCACATGATAGGTTTGTTGGTTGTTAACATTATAACCTTGGTTTTGTCCATTATTTTATCATTATGGATTCTACTACTGATTTTGTCAAGTCTACTAGTTTTGCCATTGATTTTGAGACTATTGATTTTTCTACTATAATGGTTACTATTGTTGTTAATTGTTCTACTCTATTGATTGTTATGTCAAGGAAAAGGTGATAAATCCCAAGAGTTTGATTAGAAGTGGAATCACCATTATCTAATTTTATCTCCCTATTCTCCAACATATTCTCAATTAAATGCTTGATTTGGACACATCTTCATAGATTATGCCCATTGACCCAATGATAGTCATAAAATTCATTTTCACAATACCAATTAAGATAAGGAATACCTTGTGAATAATGCTTTGGTATAGGCCAACTAATCAGATTAGCAGTAGCAAGCTTACAAAATATAGACTCAATAGGTTCTCCTAGGTCACTAAAGACATGATGTGTAGGTATGGTTCTCTTAGGAGGAGGGGTTTGTAATGGTAAAGGCTAATGTATAGGTTTTGGTTGTTTTCCTTGTGACATTAGTTGGAGAGGTTTCTGGGTAGGAGTAAGATGAAAATGTGATGTGAATGAGGTTTGCATAGTTTGCACATGGTAGGATTTGGCTAATCCATTTCCCACAACATTCCTATTTTGGTTGAATTACTTTGGTCTTTCTTAGTTATTGGCCTATGCTAGTTGTGATGCTTACACTTGATTAGGATGTTGTTGTTAGCTTTTTCCCTGATTGGTAGAATTAAGCTTGATGACTCCTTTATTGATGACTACCCACTCAATCAACAAACCTTTATCAATGATCTCTTTGAATGTATGTGCACATTGTAATTTGAGATGGTCAACTATCTCACTATACAAATTTTTAGCAAACACAATAGCTAATTGTTTATCTAGTAAACTTTGGGTGAAATGGCTTGGAAGGGCTCTCTATTGCTATAAATATCTTGCAAAACTCTCCCCAACTTTCTATTTTGTTTGTGTCAGGTCTACTAATGAAATCTCATGCTCGAGTTTATAGGAAAAATGCTACACAAATTTATAAAAAAGATCATCAAAGTTCATTATTGAAGTTTTTGGAAAATTTAAAAACCACTCCAAGACTTGTCTAGCTAAGCTCTTTAGAAACAACAACAAAAGGTATATGTTACAATATGCCACTTGTTGACAAATGACAAAGAATTTGGTCAAATGAGCCTTAGGGTAACCTTTCCCTTTGTATTTGTCAAATTTTAGTGGTTTGTATCCTGGAGGAAATGGTATCTGCAAATATTTCATGTTGAATGGATAGCAACACACATCATCTAATTTAAAATTTTTAGTCTACTTCTTATCATAAATGATAGTAATTGCATCTTTCATCTATTGTAATTATTAGAATATAAAAATGGAAGGGATATTGGTTTGAAGGAAAATGTTGGTTTGGGTAAATGGCTGAGAGGTCACAAGTGAGAGACTTTAACCAGGGTATGATGGAGACACCTATTAAAATACATTGGCTTGGTTGGGGAATAGACCAAGAATGTGAATACATGGATTGGGATGTACTTGAAAGTACACATTTGGCTATGTGATGTTCTAGTTCAGGTTGGTGATAAAGGTTTGACTTAGGGGATTTTATGGTTGGGATAGAGGGATATAACTATATTGTGCCTACTATGGTTGAAAAGGGACATGCTACCAATTAATTAAACATTGTTATTGAGTGGAAACTTGTAGACCAAGGCCCTATCTCTAAATTTGTGGCATATTTTGAACCATTGGTTATCTAATAGGTACTTGAGAAACATGGGGACCTCTTTGTTGCATGAATCCTTATGAGGAAGTGAAAGTAGGTTACAGATTCAACATCTATCACTGACCAATATTTGCATGTTGTTGACTAGTCATTACATGGTTTTGAATTGGAATACTAGTCTATGACTAAAGAGGTATATTTGTCATCACCTGGTGAGGTGTAATATTAGTTACCCCTAATCGAGGTGGCAATGTATTCATCCTTTTTTGTGTTGATATATTAGATTATGTTTGTTGTTATGGAATAATACTTTTTACCTATTGAGGGGGAGTAGGATTCATCACATTCTATTATTGAGGTGTGACATTGGCCATTGTTTGATTACCTAACCCCATAGGTTATACAATTGAGGAAGTAGTTGGTTGAGGTTGGGGTGAAAAAACTCCTATTCCTTGGTATGATAATCTACTCATGGGATTAACTATAGGCACATGTTTTTGGCTAGTTGTTTATGTGTTAGTACCACTTTGATCAAGATTGGATGTTATTTGCATATTGTCCACTACGTTTGGCTCACTATTCAGTGTAGAATCTAAGGACACTTCTTCAATAACTGGCATATGTATCAAGTTATCTATCGAAGTGGTTTATATAAATGGGTCAAAACTCATATTTTCTTGTCTAGTTAATTCCATAAACACTCCTATTGAAGGTACAGGTCAATAAAGTGCTTACTCACCATGTTCATCTATTTTAAATCATGTGCTAAATTCAGGTAGGTTTCATATGCTATTTGTATTTTGTTAAAGTGATATTCCATGATGTTTTTGCCTCGATTGGATATATTGGGGTCTTTATACATTTTTTGGACTATAGCCATAGGATTGCTAGAAGAAGCTTGTTGATCGTAAATGATATTGTAGGGCACTCTTATTAGACTTGGTAAATTTTAATGGGGGAATTATACTAAAAACATGGCCCTTACCTCTATGGATCTAACAAAAATCTCATCCTTGTTCTCTAACAAATTTTGCTCAAATAAAAATGGATCATACGTGGAAGCTGTATTAATAAAATATGACTATTGAAAAACTGGCTCATCCACTATGGGTATTACAGCTAGGTATTACATGGTTTGTTCTTAGTCGTTCTCTAAATAAGGTTGTGTGTTAACCAAATAGTTAGCTAATGGATCTTGGACTTGTGCCCCTAATTGAGTATTATAATAAGGATAAGAATCCATCTCATAAGTAATATTATCTGCATAGGGGTCTTGCACCATTTCTTCCTATGCAACCACATTATTAATCCCTAGATTGTACATGAGTCCACTATGAGTGTAGGAATACATGTTAGGATCCATAGTCAATGCTTTCTGATAAAAGGTCAAAGATTTCTACAAATTCTTAAAAAAGATAGAATCTAAAACAAATGATGCCTTCAACTTGGTCTAGATTTGTGAAAAATAATCAAAAGGTTTATGCAAAGATTTGTGAGGAAATAAGCTAGAGTAAAATATCTATTTTTTCACTATTCACACAAAGATAAGTAAGTAAATGGACCAAAAAATTGAAGTTCCAAGCTCTAAGGTCAAAGTGTTTCAAATTAGTCTAATCTAGGAATTTAAAAGTTGTTAAGTCTTTTAGCCAAACGTGGCATCAAAGGCTAGGCTCAAACAAGGCATGTGCTAGGACTCTTGGACAAATGGCATCAAAATATAGACTTTGAAAATAGATGAAAGTTTTAATCTAATGGATTTTAAACACTTCTAACAAACACTAGGCATTCTATTCTTGGTCATGAAATTGATCAACTAGGTATAAGGTATGAAACAAAAGGAACTTTAGAAATAGTTTATTTTCTCATAAATAATGGTATAAAACTTGGTTCTTTTGAAAAATAGGCTAGACAAAGGTGAACGGTATAACCATTTTAGGTAAAATCTCACAAAAGTAAACTTGAATTGGTCTCAAAATGTAGGAACAAATTTGGAACTCTATGCAAGAGGGTCTATGAAACAATTTTTGAAATGATTTGGGAAACATAATGATGCTACACTACCTAAAAAGTGTGACAAAAAATTTATTTCAAAAACTCTCTAAGGCAAAGACATTTTCCATAATTTTGACAGCATAACACTACTTTTCTTAACTCAAAATGCAGTGGTGTATATAATTAAATTGCAAGTGTTTAGCACAAAATGTCTTAAGTCTATCAAGTGATGATAATGATTATGAGTCTTAAACGACCTTCAACCCAAATTGGAAATTAAACCTAGATGATAATGATTATGAGTCTTAAATGGACTTCAACCCAAATTTTAAATTAAACCTAAGTTCCCTTAAGTTTATTGTAAATGGTGAACCCACTCAACACATCAAACCTATGAACTTGTAAAGGTGTAATTCTAAATTTGGATTATAAGTGATGGACTTAAACAATGTTGGTAAAGGTCTAGACTCAATTGGGTAGCATAAATATGCCAAAGTGGATGATGTGACTCTTAAGCTTTTGATAAACTTTGAACAAGGCAAATTGATGATCTCACGTGGACAGCATAATGCCTCTTTATTCAAAGGAAAATTTGGACTATGTGTTTGGTATGGATTGTTTGTTTACACCATGTTTTTGAATCCAAACAAGAATTTAATCTAGGATAAGAATAAATAATTAATCACCCTTAGATCCTAAAATGACAAGGTTGCTTGGAATTATTTAAATCCATCAATATACATCATTCGAGAGGATTGTAAGTGTTCATCCAAAAGTAAATACATATTATATAGTAGGGTTTTTACAACCCCATTCTCTCAAATGATAGTATTGTGACATGGACCTTGAGGCTCACCTTGCACCAACAATACTTCCATGACAAGTAGGGATTTATCTGAAATCTAACAAGTTTCTGAATGATCTAGGGGAATCAATTACACAATAACTTTCATGTTAAACAATGCAAAAGAAAAGCATAGATTTTAGGTCTGTATCAATGGATTGTTACAAAAAGGTTTAGTCCCTTTTACAACCACTACATCCTACTATTTTCTTAGTGTAGTGTGATGTCTAAAGTGTCATGATGTCTCGTGTGCAACTCTAAAGGAGCTAAATGAAGTCAATGTCAGGAGATGAAACCCTGGGTCAAGGCTTCCCTAAAGAACTTGTGAGAGTTGATGAAGTCCCCCTCATAAGCCAAGATGCATAAAAATAAATAAATCATGAAATAGAAAGACTTTAGGGTTGTTTTTAAGATCACCCAAACTTTGATGAGTTTTTGGGGAGTGCTTTAGATGACTTTCATTCTAAGCCTTGGACTAGGTTATTTGTAATACGAATGGTGCTTTTGATTCCAAGGGTTCCCTATAGGGGACAAATGGAAGATCATACATGCAAAATTCCTCTTTTTTCCAAACAAATATTTTATTAAACAAATATTTGATTAAACAACTATTGACAAGTGTGTTCAATTTTAAACTCAAAATGAAATATTTGGTGGTATTCATTTGACCCCTTGGTCTTATTTGTAACTTCAAAAAACATTCACCAAAAACACCTAAATTCATTGTTTAAACATCCAAAACAAGGTTCCTAATCAAATATTAATCATGCAAAAGTTATTTAAACATGTTTTGAGTAAATATCCTACTTGGTTCTATAGAGAAATTGTTAGCATGTCCTTTATCTTTGAAGCCCTTTTGAGTTTGAAACAACAAAATTTAAAAACATAGCTCTTGGGTCTATGTTTTTAGAGAAACATAGTGGCTGACATTGGTTAGTACCACTGATGTCAATTATGGCCCACCAAGATCTAATCAATGTTAGTTCTATTGACTAACATTAGTTAAGTCAGGTAACTAATGTTGGTATTTTTGCCAATGTCAGTTACTATGTAAAAATTGTGGAAATCAAAAATAGCAAAATAAAGTTAGAAAATCAATTTGCAAGAGTTTTAAGGGCTCAAATAAATATTTTAGAGTTTAAAAATGATATCCTTCAGGTGTAGGATGCATTTAGTCCCATCGAGTGTGCCATAATGCGATCTAGGCATATGACTCAAATGAGGATGGTTAGTATGGTTTTAGTTCCAAAATGAAAACAAAATGAAATAAACACACTAATAGCATAACATCTCTAGGCTTAGACACTAAGGAGAGCTTAGTTAACAAAAAAAAAATGATAAACACAATTAAAAATCAAGGAATCAAACACAAAAATTCCTTCACCTTCTTTGGATGCTTCAAATGCCTTTGTAATAGTGGCTAGCTCAGTTTTGTGCTCATGAAGTCCTTGGCAATGGAAGCTTGGCTACCTTGCACTTTTGGCTTGTAGCTTATCTTAGATTGGAATCAATTGGTCATGGTAACATTAGTATCAATGGATTCTTGAATATATTTGTGCATTATAACTTTGCACTAAAATAGCTTAGAAATGATGTTGTGAGGCCTCCTATTTATAGATTTTTAGATTTGATCAGAATCAACCTCAACCATCCATCTAAGGATTGAGATGTGTGTTTGAGGATTAATTCAATTTTTGGAATTAAGTTTATAATTACCCTCATCATGGAATTGGAATAAGGGGAAATTAAGAGGCATGGAGGGCATCATGGAAGGCATTGATGAGGCATGGAGGGCATGAATCTTGATATTTGTGGCATTTATGGCCTACGGATGTCTTCTTAAGAAATGAGGTCACTTGATGATGTATATATTAAATATTCATTTCTAGAAACAAGTATTAAACAAAATTTCATGGATTTATTAATTATTCAATGATTTGGGTTAATTAGCTCTTAAGCATGATTAAGCACTTTATGCACAATTTATTCAAATTGATCAGAATGCCTTGTTATTGGTCCTAAATTTGACTAGATTGGAATTAGAAGGCCACATCAGATGCATTAGAACCATATTCCCATTTATAATGTTACAAATAACAAATAATAAAGGCATAAGTCTTATGCAAAATATTTTATATGAAAGAGCAATCCAAAGCACCCAGGTACAAAATTGTCATTTTGACTCAAAATGGACTGATCAAAGTTAGCTGACCTATAAATTACATTGCCCCATTTAGGGATACCCTAGCCAAAATAAACACTTGAATATGTCACTTTCACATTATTTATCACGTTTTAGCATTTTTAGGCCAAATTATGCATTTTGGGTGGAAATTGGCCAAAATCCTAGTTTGAGGTTATCGATGGCTAGTTTTAGTTGTCTACAGTTATAACTTAAGTCTTTGTCATCATTGTAAAACTGGCTTCTCAACCTAGAAATTACTAGCTTGAGTAGAGATCAATGGAATTAATATTTCCTAAGTCTTATACTTTATATTTATCCTATTTTAATCAATGGTTATCAATTAATTGTACATAGAAGATCCAATCAAGCATAGCAAATTCAAATTATCAAAGGGACATATGAGTAAATGTGCTAGTGAAAAGTGTCACAATCACAGAGCCTACATATTAAATCAATGAATTATTTTAAATTCAATAACTCAATGATCAATGTGAGATTGCCAAGTGTCTCAATAAGTGATAACTGATAACAATATACAGAAGGCATGCGCTAATCCCAAGTGTCATGTTATTTCCTTGACTCATCCCATTGTGATAACAAGGTCATTATCATGGTGTTCCTTGTCTCATACTTGTACCTAAATCCATAAATTAACATACATAAGCATTATCATCATGGTTTTTATCATTATCATGTTCTTTCCATTTTTATATTAGATTGAGAGTCGATCCTTATCAAAAATATGGCTAGGTCATTATGGTGTTTTATATCATGATGCATACCATCACCTACTACATTAAAAATTCATGTGATTGAAGTTTATGTATGATGTTTTTATACCCTATAATTTTATCCCCTTTTAGGATCATTCAATTTCTAATCAAATCATTTTGGTCATCTTTGACTACATCACATCATTCCATTTTCCTTAATTAAGGCAAAACAATTAAACATTCTAGCTATACATATGTTCAATAGTACATGCATCTCCAAATGAGAATGTAAAAATAATTCATATACATTGATAAATTGTTATTCTCATTCAAATCATCTAGTTTATTCTTCATCCCATTCTCTCCTAATTTATAGGATAACTACATCAACCTGTTTTCCATTTGGACTATGTAGGCAACACTCAATACCAACCAATTTTTGAGGTCAGATCAACTACCCTTATTTTTTTATTATTAACATCCATATTATTCTAATCCAATCACATCATTATTCAATAATTATTGTGTTCTTCCAATCATCTCTCTCTTTACCTTTGAGAATCCTTGTGTCCCTAGGCTTTTTGTGGATTATTCATTCTTTGAAAAGTCATTATACCATCATGCCTACATTTGTGTCATTCATCTCATATTTAATATGTATACTAGGTTAACTCATTAATATATGATCTTAAATCAATAAATTTCCTAATCATCATTTGTCAAAATGAAAATCCTCTCTCCTAAGGCAATGTCATCATTCAACCTTTCTTCTAATTCCAAGATCTATAATTTTCATCCTCTTTCGGTAAATCAGAGTGCACAACTTGTTTCGGTATCGATCATTCGCTAAGCCTATAGCTTTCACCATGTTTGAGTTGTGTTAAATTATTCCACTTATCTTTATATTCCTTCCCACTTCCCCTTCACCTTAGGGCCAATTCAATTATATTATTATTAATCATTGAAAATAAAAGCATGCAAGCAGTAGCTTATTTAGATTAATCTCATTCATGAGTTAATTTCTCTCCCTCTTTTTTTTGAGATAACATCCAATTCTTTCATGCCCTCTCAAGGGGCATCATGGATCACTAATTATTTATTCATCCAATTTTTCAAACTTAATCTTAAATGATTTTTTCATTCTTTGAAAAGATGTTATTTTGTCTATGTCTCACAATGCCTTCTTAAATAGGGGGAAAATGTAGACACTCAATGCTCACCACTCTCATGTTGAAATTATAATTAGAATGATTTACAATATTAAGGCAAAAATCACTATGGCATCTTGATTTTTTTTGCACATTTATCATAAATTTTTTGAAACACATAGGTGCATCCCTAATTGGGGCAATACATCATATGCTATTATCACCTTCTTCTAATTCATCCTTAAGAAAGTAGATACTTTGAAAATTGTGATTTTAACCAATTAAATAAGGCCATTATCAAGATCTAAGTAGAGATAAATATTGAGTTTTTCAAAATATTTGATGGTGAGTGGATGATTGTGCAAAGGAGATCCAACAGAGTGAGTGGACATAGATGGAATAATTTTCTTAATGTTTATCAAAATAGTGGTGAGTTAAATATCGAGAAAGTATTAGAAGATTGATGGAGCTTAAGTGATCCAGAGGATTAGGAATAAATGAAATTGATAAATAATCTCAATGTTTAATGTCAATATATAAATAAATATCGTGCTAGTATGAAGATACAATAACTCACAAGAGTTTAGATCAGGAATATCGAATGGATGTGTTTTAAAGTTTATCTATTTGAATATGGACCACTAGATCATTACATCAAAGGCAAGATAAACTATTTATATTTAAATATATGTCCAGTCTAATGGTTAGATGTAGGAACATGCAAGTAATCCATGAATCATGACATATACAACAAGATTAATCTATGTAAATAATCAAATCTATGTAAATGTGCATATACATCAAAACTAGAGTCTAGTATAGATAGTAATGAGACCAAGAATCATAGTGGTAATGCATTAATTTGAGATGTTGTAAACCTATAGTTCAATTCATAATGAATTTAGTTTAGAATAGAGCTTCATGTGTTTGTAATCAAGTGTGAACAAAATAAAGATATAGAACCCTATATCACTTTTTAATATATATGACATCTAGGACATAGACAATTGTTGATGAGGCTATTGCTATTACTGTGAACAAAAGTTGAAAAGAAAGGTAGAGGTAGAGAGTAAGAAAGATGAATTGTGTTGAATAAAGACACATCTAGACATAGAGATAGAGGGGTAGAGAGGAAAAAAGGCACAAAGAGAATATGTAGAGTATGATCAGTTACAGACTATGCCTATAAGAAAGAATAGAGTTTTGGATTCATGTATGAATCATTTTTGTACATTGGAGTTATAGCTCTATAGAATAATATGATAGGTTGTTCTATTAGATAAATTGAGTTGGTGGTTGGATTAGGGAGTGGGTGCTTCCTTAGAGTTAAAGATCTTAAATCAAGGGATTGGTGTCTCCTTAGGGTTGGTGCCCTTGAATTTGTAACCAATGAGGTTTTGAATATGAGGATAGATTAAAATAGTATATTCTATAATTTATTCTCACCATGGTTGTTTATCTTTGGGTTTTCCACATATACATCTTGTGTAATGTGTATTTGTGTGTGTGTGTGATCTTTGCATATTTAATTTAATCTTCATATATATTTTAATCTACTTTAAAAGTATTTAGAAGAATATTTTTAGCTGATATATTGATTCAACCCCCTCTTAGTATCTAGTTGTGTTCCAAAAAATACTCCTCTAATCATTCCAAATTTCAATTAGATTTAATGAATTAAGCCTCACTTGTTCCTATTGACTAATAGACTATCTCAAATAGGAAAACAAGGGGTTTTATGAGTTTTTATGCAACCACCTCAAATCTAAGCTTAACTACATCCCACAAATGAATATATTAATCTAATTTATGAAAAATAATCATGTTTACATGGATTAAAAACAAAAATAACACTTTATTGACAAGGAGTATGGATAAATACAACTGTATAACCTAATTTTTACACATTGTGACTATCATCCATCCTGCTGCAATGAATATTTGTCTTTTTAGGCTTGAAAAATTCTTGGTATTATTCCTTTTAGTAAGTAATGATTTTTATCATGGTGTTGAAGTATAAACCAATATTATAAATTGGATAACTCATATTTATTCTCACTCACCCAATTTCAATTTAGTAAATTTACCTCATATGTAGGTCTTGCTAATGACATTAACTATTTAAGACAATAAGGGTAATTATGACCTCTAGAAAATCTAGAATACTTGTATTACATTGTACATAAACACACGTAAGGACCTAAAATATCTTTTACATTTAAATAAACCTTAAAAAACTGGTATTTACTCATGATCCTACACTTCAAACATTTTAAAATTCAAATTTGACAAATTTGGAGGGAAATTCTCTAAACACCACAAATAACTCTAAATACACTTCTATTATCCAATAAGGACGTATTGAGACTAAAAAATTTTATTAATACTCTTTAAACCTATTTAAAATTATGAATTCATATAATTTGAAGATTCACCTACATCATCTAATCATTGTCTACTCATTCCTCATTATACCTAATCACTCCCTAATTTTCCTTCACCATCCATTATCATTCCCTCATCATCCTTAATCATTCTGTCATAGACCATCATTGTCCCTTATCATACTTAATCACTCCATCTTCATACATATCAATCCTTAATCACTCATTCCTCATCCCTCCTCATCCCCAATCACTCCTTTATTGATCCTCACCATCCCTTATCATGCCTGATCACTCTCTTATTATCCCTAATCACTCCATCATTTACCCTCAATATCCCTCATCATCCATAATCACTCCTTCATAATCCTTTATCATCCTTAATAAAAAAAAATCATCCCTCATAATTTCCAATAACTTCCCCCATCCTCATTGAATATCACCATTCCTCATAGATAAAAAGGTAAACATATAGTCATTTTTAGGTTTTTTTGCTTTCTAGATTATTTACTGGTATTTTTAGGAGTCATAGGTTTGTCAAAATTAAAGTTTACATACCACTCACTTTGAGCTTAATACAAAGTGCTATGAGTGGGTAGAATGGGTCAATAAATGACTTTTATACATCAAATGACCATTTTTTGTTACTTTCACTTACTCATCATCATTTGCCATCACCCCTAATCAATCTCTCATTCTTCATTATCCCTAATCACTCACTTATTAAAGCTTGTCATCCCTCATCATATATATTCACTCCCTCATTGATCTTCACCATCCCTCACCATCCTTAATCACTCCCTCCTTATCCCTCATATTCCTTAATCACTCCATTAACTTTCACTATCCCTCATCATCCCTAATGACTCCTTCATTAACTTTCACTATTCCTTATCATACCTAATCAATCCTTCATTGAACCTTAGCATACATCATCATATCTAATCACTAATTCATAATACATAATCACTCTACCCTCATCCCTCATAATCCATAATCACTCCCTCCTCATCCTCATTGACCCACACCATCCCTTATCATCCCTAGTCAATCTCTCATCATCCCTAATCACTCCATCATTAACACTAAATATACATCATCATCATTAATTGTTCCCTCATCATTCCTGATCACTCCATCCTCATCCCTCCTCATCCCTAATCAATCCATCTAATACCTTGATGGTAAGGGTAGTGGCTTCCTACTTGTGATTGATTGGCTTATGTAGAGTGTGTTTCCCAACCCAACTCAATCTATAGCCAACCCAATATATACCCAAATTTATCTATGAATGGAATTAAGGTCATATTAATTAATCTAGTGTATTAGGGAGGGGATACTTAGAGCTTGGGCATGGCTTGGTGAGATCTAAAGACCAAAATGGGGCCATTTCATAGTTTGAGTATGCCCTAGTCTCCAATAAAATATATCAAATGATAACATATCAATGGGGACCTTGACATATATATATGGGGGTAACCATTAATAAGGCCCTACCATAATCTCAAACTTGACCTATTCAATACAATTTAATGTAATCTTTCCCTACCTAGTTTATCTATGTTAAGAACTAAGAAAAAGGAAGCTTGCTTTTTTGATATCTATCTTTTCTTCACCTAATAGTTCTTCTCATCCCTAGTCACACCCTATAATACATTTATGGTGGGTGTAATGGCTTTCTATTTTTTCCCAATAGGTTATAATGACTTCTCTCCTTTTAATATATGGCTTAGTTAATGCCCCCTCATTTGAAGCATGTGTTTCAGTGTTCATTCAATATGAAGGAATGGAATTAATGGTCTTTTGAAAACACATGGGGTAGAGAAGGTCACACATATAATAGATATTACCCCCCATATACATATATATATATATATATTTATATGATGTAATAATTTTTCATTAGCATTCATCATCCTTAATCACTCCCTTATCAACCCTCATCGACCCACATCATCCATAGTCACTAAATCATCATCCCTAATCACTCCCTCCTCATCCATTCTCATCCCTTATCATCCATAATCACTACCTCATTAACCCTCATCATCATTAATCATCCCTAATCACTCTTTCTTCATCCCTCCTTATCCCTAATCACTCACTCTAATAACTTTATGGTGGGTTTAATTCCCCCTCCTTTTAGGATATGCCTTGGGTATTAAATAGTGAATTAAATTAGGTATCAAGTATTAAATATATATATATATATATATATATATATATATATATATATATATATATATATATATATATATATATATATATATATATATATATATATATATATATATTCAAAATCAAGACATGGCTTAGGTATTTAATTGGGTAGGGAATACTCAAGAAGGTATGTAAATAAGCATAGGTAGGTATGTCATACTCAAGTACAATAAATTAGGTATGGAATAATCAAGCTCAAGATATGGCTTGAGTATTTAGGTAGGGCACTCTCAAGATCAAGATATGTCTTAGATATTTAATCAGGGAGGGTACACTCAAGTAGTTAAAATAGGTAGAGCATACTCAAATAGGTAAATTAAGTAGGGTATGCTAAATAATATATATTTATTACATACATAACATGATTGAAAAATTAATTTCTCATTCTATCTATTAGTAAGTACACTTCCCTTTCCAAAAAAAAATCTAAGTTGGTAGGGCATAGATAAGTAGGTAGGGAAAGAATATATGAAAACTATAGATTAGGAAAAAAGTTTCCCTTAACATCTAAGAATATATTATAGAAAGGGAAAGTAGGTATGATAATAAAAATATATATAATTGGAATTAATCTTCCTTTGAATTATTAGGTAGGGCATAGCTAAGTAGGTAGAGTAAGAATAAATATATCTATCATAAAGCAAGTTCCCTTGATAGCCATGCCTTAATCTAGAAGAAAATAAAATATAGATACCAAGAAGGAAAATTTCCCTTGATAGCTGGGCCTTACTCCCTTGCTATATATTTAGAAATAAATCTTCCCTTGATATGCTATTAGGTGAAGCAAAGCTATATATCAAAAAGGCAAGATTCTCTTACCTTACTCCTTAACATAGATGAAGTAGGTAAGGAAAGTTTCCATGTCCATAATGGGTAGGAAAATTTTGAGATTAGGATAGGGCCTTTAAAATGATTCCCCCCACCACATATATCTATGGTGGGGCCCCCATTCCTATGCTATCATTTCATATACCATATTGGGGATGGGGAATACTCAGAGTATGATAGGGCCCTAGGTTGACCCTAAGGGCCATCGGTCCATTCCTAAGATATAAGTGGCCCCTCTTAAATACACTAGATCAAGGAATATTCCCTTATTATATCAATTTGGATATATATTGGGTTGGGTATAGATTAATTTAGTTTTAGAAACACACTCTATTAGCTACTAAATTAAAACACATTCTAATGGATTGGTGACCTCTTATCTATCTATCTTTAAATCTAGTCTAATATGTACATACTCTCAATGATATATAGTGAAAATGAAAATCCAACTATGGGGTTGGGTTTGGAATTCCCAACTAATCTCTAGTCACCCTTATATATAGATATAAATATGAATTCTTAACTCTAGGATTGGGATTCTTAGATATATGTAATTAATATAATTTCATCCCACACTTTGCATTATTCCCTACCTATTTATTCTAGTCTAGGGATCTAGATGCACATTATCTCCATAATCTAGGTGTTTACCACCATTTAGATCTTCTAATCCCACTAGACAATTAGATGATATCTCTGAGTTCCTTATTTAAGTGAGTAAAATTTGTAATTAGAACATAAACCAATGAGGAACAAGAAGGAATGTATTGAAAACACCATCAAGGTATTGGATTGAGTGATTAAGTATGAATAGGGATGATGAGGGAGTCATTATGGATGATGAGGTAAGGTGAGTGTGAATGAAGGAGTTATTATGGAGGATGAGTGAGTGATTAGGGATGATGAGGATCAATGAGGGAGTGATTAAGTATGACGAGGGATAAGGAGGGAGATATTAGGGTTGATGAGGGATAATAAAGTAATTATAAGGTATGATGAGGGATGGTGAGGGTTAATGAGGGAGTGATTAGGGATGATGAGGGAGTTATTAGAGATGATGAGGTATGGTGAGGATAAATGAGGTATGAGGAGGGAATGGATAGGGATGGTGAGGGAAGATGAATCAATGATTAATGACGATGAGGGATGGTAAGGATAAATGAGGTAGTGATTAGGGATGATGATGGGATGATTAGAGATGATGAGGGATCATGATGATTAATAATTGAGTGATTATGGATGATAATGAAAGAGGTTAAAGTGATTAGGAATAAATGAGGGATGATTATTAAGTGAAATGAACACAAAGTGGTTGTTTGATGTGCACAAGTCATTAATGTGACCTATGTTGTCTAAATCACTACACTTTGGCTTAAATTAAAAGTGAGTAGTTTTTAAACTTCAATTTTGAAAAACATAGGAGTATTATAAATGACAAAAAATAATTCAAAAGTCATAAAAACTTTAAATGACTATATGTTTACCAATAATTGACATTAATTACAAAATTTATGCCCTAAAATCCCTAGGCTCAATAATGAGACCCTCAAAATGCCTAAGCATTGACTATATTGGATTTTGAAAAGCTATATCTCACATATTAAGGTACAAAACTATGAGACCAACTCTATCAAATGTAGAGTGACCCTAATTTCTTATATTTACTAAAATAAATTTAAAGTATAAAGACTATAAATGTAAACTTAGTATGCATTATAATGCGTATGCTTTATGTTCATGAAAAAAAGTGTATGTATTTAGGTTTGGTAATAATAAGACTCATTTAAAATAACATGTACATATTATGGAAATTACAAATATGCATTATTCCTATAATGCATATGCATGACAGTAAATGTGCATAGAATTGTCCCCCAACTCCATGCATTTACCCATAAAAAGGTTAGTATTTATAGTAATTTAGAAACTATAACCATGAAACTTTGTATAGAATGACATATTAAAATTTACAAGTACCCCAAAATATTAGACATTTACAAAATTTGAAATTATAGGTATAAATAAGTTGAAATTATAGATTTGACTATCAAAACCACTCATAAATACTATTTTTCCCCCAAAACTAACTAATTTATAAATATACAACTAATGATGATCACTTGTCATCTTTGTTGTCATAATTAGAGTGTGGATACTAGAAGAAAGTATAATATTTATAGGTGACTACACATCCACTAATATTTATAAATCAATTCATTATTATATGATTACTTATACATGTAAAGACTAATCATGATGTTTAATATCTATCGATTCACTTGAAAATTAAAAGATTTTCCATGTCTATATATGTAGTCACATTTGAAATTTTTGTAGCATTGATCATGGTAACAATCTAAATATATTGATGGAGGTCAATACACATCCACTGGTATGTATAAATAATTTCATCCTTCTCCCATCACTCTTGCATTTAAATATTAATCAAGATGGAATATATATATATATAATAAGCACTAAGGTTCTACAGGTCCCATTCTTAGTATATAGATATCAAAAAGAGATACAAAAATTGATCTATAAGAAAATTATCAAAAAGTCAATCTATACTTGAAAATGGCATTTTTTGGAAGGGACCTGCATCCACCAAATATAAATCCTCCAAAAAACCCTTATGATGATCTGAATCCACAAAATATTCAACCACTTTAGCCACCACTTCCTTATTAGATAGTAAAATCAAAATATTATTTGTAAATATGGATACCATCACTGAATTAACCCTACTAAAAAGGTTGTTATGAATACAGTCCTCCCCCAAAATTCAAAGGATTTCTTGTAAATTTTATTCTATAGGTGAATAGAAGATATTATTAATTCTTACCCTAGATGTACCCCCATTGAAGGCCATTTCTTTGGCTGAGCTACCACCTATAACCACCAAAACCCCCAAGACCAAAGCAGTGTTGCACTCCATCTTAAATACTCACAAGCCATAGAGAGGGGCTATCACATACAAGACAAGACAAGGTATCAATGAGCATAGAGATCCAAGCAAAGCAAAAAAAAAAACTCTCCCTTAATAAATAAGGCCTACCATTATTTTAACCTTTTAGGGTTTTACTTATGTAAATCCTATGTTTGATTAAAGGGATGAATAATCTAAATCAATTAAATAATATGAATAAAATAACCACTAATTTGTTACAAATTTTAACTAGCTTTGAATTTCTAAAAATAGTAATAAATATGTGCAAATAAAGACTTATATGTAAAACACCTAATACATATTATTTGAGTGTTAGAAATTGAGATTAGATTAGTTTTAAGTGTCATCAACTAGATCCCTATATTAGAAACCCTCTTAGATAATAGTGCCATATTTTGATAGAAGTCCCATGTGGCTATAGTGTCCTAGTATTGGCACTAATGTCCTCTCTCCAAACTATTCTAGGTTTTGTAGGTTAGGTCTTATTCTAGTTTTGGTCCAAATTTCAAGTCTATGTGATCGATACATTTTCCTGTAGCTCTATTTTACTTTGAAATACCTAGTTTTTCATGATTATAAGTGTTTGAATTAACACTAAGAGAAAAAGGGGTTAGTGGGTCTAATGTGTTGGATGTGTGATCCACACCCCTTTATGAGCACATTGTTTACATACCAATACTCTGAGGAAGGATCAATCCTGATGTAGTTATCTTACCTAAGTGCTTGGTACAAGTACAAGTTAATACTAGAATGATAGTGGCCTTGAGTGCCTTGAGTGTGCTTGAGATTATAAATTTAGAAAATCTAAGCTTAGTGAAGATGTAGATGGTAATATGTAGAAGTAGGGAAAAATAGGGATTAATAACCTTAATTTTACTCAACTTGTTTCATGTTTGAATGGGTATTTCACATATAATTTCCATATAGTGGATAGAGGTCTAAAACACATGCATTTATAGTGTTTTATAGCTTGTACAGACAATACAATATTCTTAGGTTGACCTTAATAAGGTATTACTTTTGAAAATATATCCATTCAAGAAAGATAGGGTAAATTACATTAGCACCATTTTGGGGATACTAGCGCCATATGCTTCTAGTGTCCTTAATGTGGTGCTAATTTCTAGATGGTATATTATTGTTTAAAAAGGGATATTAGTAGGAAATAAGGGTCTAAGACTGCATTTATGCTAACTAGGGATGCTTATGGTCTACATAAAATCTAGAAAAGTGTGATCATATGCTCTAAGATAGGTCTATGGGTAAGCTAGGAATAAGTTATCTCAGGTATCACTCTTAACAATCAAATATCACTTTTAGGTAATTAAATTTACCCTGCCCCCCATTTTATGCTAAAAATGTAACAAAGTGAAATGACTAGTACAAAAGAAAAAAGAAACATACCTGGACTTACCTAGGAAGAGAAGCTTGTGAAGCTGAGTCTAAGTATGTGAAGTTAGGTCTGCGTATGTGAAGCATGATCCAAATCATGACCTTCAAATTAAATGTACATAAATTATTCCTTACATAAGAGATATCAAAATAAAAAGATTGTGTTAAATAAAGAAGTAACTAAGTTAAACGCATTAAAGATATGGGAAAGAGGAAAGGAATGAATACACCTCATTAGGTACATGAACCAATATATGAACCTAGTGATAACCTATGTTTGTGTGCGTTTATAGTTATCAAGTCATTAAATATATTATACTAAGTTGATATATTCCTCAATCCTCATGTGTGGGTGTCTCAAGAACTTAATCTAGTTTTGAATCCATTATTTCCTACCCCTACTTGATGGATCATGACCTGTGAATAGCTTGGATTGGACTAATAGTGTGTCTAAACCTATCTTTTGGGTGGATTAATAACTCAATTAGTCTATAACTCCAAAAATTCCCACCCATGTGTAATAGATAAATCTAAAATTGAACTACATAAAGTGTTGGAAATATCTAGTTGTGTATGTCACCTTTGTAGCCACTCATGAATACCAACCACGACAGATGGAGTAAGACATAAAACTGGTGATAACCTAAAATATGATTTCAAGTGTATATACCATATAAAATGACATGGATTTTGCCATTCCATCAGATCAACCTGTGTGTAACTAAGCATACGGAGACATGTGTCATGCACATGCCCCTAATATGATATCTGAGTATATTGATTATAAATTGAGTTATAATAACTATATCTAAGTATTTGAACTAAAAATTAGAATGATCATGCTGCACATGATTACCTAAATCTAAGTAATTGATATGAATCTAATCTAAACTAGTGTGGATATGAGCAAAACTATCAAACCTATAACTAGATATGTGTATACTTATATTATACTTGGTGCACTATTCTAGCCAATCTAAACTATCCTAAAATTGGGGTTACTGGATATTATCACCACATCTTGGATAGTATCTCCATGTGGTTATAACATCCCTATTTTGGTGATAATGTCTAATCTAAATTTTGTGTCACTATACTGATTTTTGAGTCACTGTATTTTTTTATGTTTATCTATGTCTAATTTTATGAAATTGAGCATGTGCACTTAATAATGTTTTGTTAATGTAATATAGGAGCCTAATATATATGATAAACCCCTATGAATACCCACTCTTTTGAGGGTTTTTATTGAAATTATGCAATAACTATCCTCAAAATAAAAATCTCTGCAAAATGTGTGTTAATCAAAGCATGTATGATAATTTTATGATAATCCAATATAATGTGTAAACATAACATTGGAATGTAAGATAATATGAGTATGAGTATGTAATGTAAGATGTATCTCATTTCTATAATTTAAAAAGGGTGTCAAGTTAGATGTAATCAATGTATGTAAAAGCAAATCTATGTACAACTGAATAACTACCTAGGGGGATGGGGGATGATGTCCATCATGGCACCCAAGTGCAAAGGGTAGATGAATGAGGTCCCTCATGGCATCAAAAATATGTGTGTGTCATAAGTAAATATAAGCTCCATGTCCATTATACATAAAATAAAACATACATACAAAACACATGAGGCATGTAAAGTAGGCCAAGGGGCGACAATACAAGGTACATGGGCACATGTCACTAAATCTAAGAAAATAAGACATACAAGGGCATGCCCAAATTTCCACATACATAAGAAATAGTCAAGGTGGCTTAGATCCACATAGGACATGTTCAAATGTATGCATAGATAATCAGTAAAGCACATGTAAGGGATAGGGACACATGTCTAAGGCATACATGAATATAAGTGGTGTAGATCCAAACAACAATGGCATATTCAAATTCCCTCAAATAGAAGAAGCATAGAAATACAATCAAATCTAAATTATGAAATCTATAAATGAGATCATTCATGAATTTAGTACAAATCTATGTAAGTGCAAGGATGTACCTATGTTGAGTCTAAAGTAGTGACAGTCAGAAAAAAATTATGAGTAAGAATAGCAATGATCAATATTTAGATATAATAATGCTAAAAATAGAATGTATAGAATGGAAGGATATAACTTGATAATAGAACTATTTATAAGATTCCCTCAAGTGGGAAAATGTGTCAAATAAATAACCATGAATTAGTGTATCTACCCCTAGTGGGTAGATGATAGTAAGTTTGGATTGGTATAGTGGATCCAATTCCTATATGCAGTCTACAAGCACTCAACTAGAACAAGTGAAGCATGTAATATGATAAAACTGACTAAACTAAGATATCTAGCATATGTAATATCTAGAAAATACAAGAAATATAAGATAACAATTTATACAATCTATAATTTTTGTGTTTTTTGAGTAATTATTTGAATGTTTTTGTGTTTTTAAAATATTGTATTATTTTTTAATTTATTTAATATAATCTATGTACAAGAGAGGGTAGGAACCATATTAATCGATGAATCTCATGGGATACTCATTATCACTGTGACCTATGTCAAATAAGGGATCTATGATCATGCATGTTATGTGAAAGGTCAATTATGATCCCATAATCTATTTTACTAAGTGATTTATATATGTATCTACCTTTGTAATGGTGATAGGAATATGTGACTCTAATTGTATTGGCATATGAACTATATGTTGAATATATGAAATTGAATGAACTGACCTATGAATTGTGGTATTAACTATCTAAACATAAATGGCATGGTTAACAAGTGACCATACTTTTCATGTCTTACAGGTGTATAAATATCCTTTTGAATTGATATTTATCACTGTGTACTACTGGTAAATGGATTTATAAACTCTGTGGAAAATATCTTAATTGGTTGTCATGTTGAAACTATGTTATTTTGTGCATCATGTCTTGTAAATATATTAATTGGTTGTTCGAATAAAATTGTGTTTTATTGTGATTCATGTCTTGAAAATATCTTAATTGTTTGTTGGACTAAAATTATGTTCTAATGTGCATCATGTCTTGAAAATATACTAATTGGTTTTTGTATTGAAATTGTGTTATATTGTGCTTCATGTCTTGAAAATATATTAATTGGTTGTTGGACTATGTTCTAATTTTTGTGATATCTTAAAAAATATTTATTGGTGGTCAAACTGAGACTATACTCTGATATTTGTAGTTATTTATAAATATCTTGATTGGTGTGCAAACTAAAGCTATTTTATGATATATGTAATTATTTCCAAATATCTTTATTGGTGTGCAAACTATAACTATGTTATGATCTCTATGAAATAGCTTCCATCTCTAATGAATATGTGATGCATGAGATAATTTATAAATAGATTTAATAGAAACTACATGGATCATATGATGATTAATCAATGGCTCCTCAAAGGAAACATCTTGAGATAACTCTATCATAGAGGAGTGTGATCTAGGAGACTATGGAGACTAAGATCTTGGTACCCCCTATATAAATGCTATTATGTCTCGATCAACATATTGGTCAATTTAGTCTCAAAGTGCATAATAATAGTCATCTAAATGTCCATTTATCCTATGAAAATTACAATATGGTTTATTTTGTATCAAGTGCAATCGATATGTTGGATGGTGATGAGTAGAAGGAATGGTGATCACCCCATTATTTTGTAATGTGAAATTTATATCATGAGGCCTATCTCTATCTAAAAATTGTATGGCCCCACTATTAGTGTCCTTTACTCAAATGACTATAGGAGGTGCTCTATAAAGTGGCTCTTTTCTCTTGCTAAGTATTTTTATTGTTTTTTTATTCTACTAGTTTTTTTTCAAGAGTGGAGTAGGTTATTGTACCATGTTAAATGATTATGGCTCTAAGAAACCTACACCCAAATCTATCTTTGAATGTGTAGAAACCAATCCTAATTTTGTCTCTAATGTTATAGATATGTTACATAGATGTCAGAATGATTTGGATGTTTGATATAATAATTTATCCTTAAGAGAAAAATTGAGACCTCTAGTAAAAATATATTGCACCTATAAATCTATCGACTGGTAATATCAACTAATGAAAACATGATTCAAATCTCAAAATGTATTCAGTTGTTGGTTTTGTCTCACCCTGATGTAATTAGGGTAACCTCTCATGTGTGACTTGAGGTCCCTTTGTATGTATTTACTAAGAAAGACTTATTCTAACTCCTCATTTGTATGTAGTAACCCACTAGGGATTGTATGCTAGATCTAATTTAGTGATTCCCCATCTAGGGACCTTGTAAAAATTTGTAGTAGGGTCAACTTGTTGGTGACATGTGCCATGGGTTTTTCATAATCCTAAATAAGTAAGTATGGGTCTCCATTCCCATCAAATATAGGTAATACTAGTATCTAAAAGTTGGGAGGTAACTTTGTAGTGAAGATTTTTCATGGAATAGGGTTGTCATGGATGACATCGGCATCAACCTGAGATTGGTATGCTTTATTCTCTAATGTGAGATGGTGTGCTTGTCATTTCACAATACCCATGACATGCATCAAGTAAATTACCACTTATGAATGTATATTATCATCATCAAGGGGTTAATTTAATGCATGGATTTTGTTATTTATCTTATCCATTAGTATATTTCATTGGGAATATTTTTTAGGGAAGACTGGTTTTATCTTTATAACCTTTGGAAGTGTGATAGATGGGACCTAGTTAGAGGGAAATTAGTTGTCATACTCATTTAGGTTAGGTTGAGAAATAGGTTGAAATTTAGTAGGGAGGTTGAGGTAGATTCATCGGTATCTCTTGTTTTGTTAATTTGAAAATAAGTGTCACATGATAATTGATTAGAATGTATTTTATTATCATGTTAATGTAAGTTATGTAAACTATGAACATAAGAATGTGTGTGTATGTTTTTGAACATGAGATCTAAATTTTTTTTTAATAAGATAATTAAGTGAAGTAAGGGAGATCTATAAGGTGTAGACTCTGTGCATTTTTCACCATAATCATAGTAATCATCATTATACCAATATTCATCAAAATTAGAGTTTAATTCACTTATAGAAGAGTAGAAGAAATATCATCCACATGCTCACTAAGAGATATAGTAAAAAAATATTTTAAGTTTTTACTACTATGTAATGTGTCATCTTGTGTAGGTGCAATGAAATGCATTTCTTCATTAGCTATGAGTGGAATGCATTTATGATCATTATTTTAAATCTTGGAGTCAAGGGCATAAGAATTAACCATCATGTTTTCATTTGGCATATTATGACATGTAAGAGAAGAGTTAGAGATATTTGAATTGTCTACATTTTCTATAGAATTATTGTATTGAGCTTGAAATGTGAAATAAGGTGATAAAAAAAATATCATAAAATTTATTTTGTGCATCGATAAAAGGTGCAAAATCATTTGTACATGCTTTTTAAAATTGAATTGAGAAGGGTAATGAATGTGCATTTTGATTTTCTATGATATGAACATCATTTATAATGTCACTTTAACTATGCAATGGTAAATTGATTTTATTATTCTTGTATTTCTTTAATTTGAATAAGGATGTAATAAAAGTGGTTGAAAATCTAGGATCGCATTGAAACAAAGAACTACCAACAAAGGGTTTATGTGGCCTTATATTTTTAGTTTGATTTTGAGGAGTAGGAGAAGAGAGAGAAAATAAAATAAGATGCATCTAATCTATCCTCATGTTCATTTTCATTGTCATAGTCATAGGAATCCTCATATCCATCAATATAAAAATAGTCATCATAATCATTATAAATGAAGTAATTATCATTATCATTTGATAGTGTGAAATTTTGAAATTTTGTCCATTCATTTGTATAATTATGTGAAAATTTTATAAATTGATCAACTAGGTGAGGGGAAAGAGGGTTCTTAGATGTCATTTTAAACTTGCCAAAGAAGATAATGTAAGCAATGAATAACAAGAACACAATAGGTAGAATGTAATATAACTTTGGTATATGTGCAAATATGGGAAATATTTATCCCAATGTATAGAAATAAAACCATGATTTTATTAGAAACACTAAGGGCTCATTTTTTGAGTGCTTGAGAACCTAATATGTAGATCTAGGGTTTAGAGGGTTTGAGATAAAATTTTGAAATATTTGATCAATTAAACCCTAATATAGGATTTATATAGATCGATTAGGTTGTGAAAATATTTTTAAAAATTAGAACTTAATAAACCTTAATTTATTACAAAAAAATATAGAAGGCAAACCCTAGGATGGAATTAGGGTTTTAAAGCAATATTTAAATTAAGTTGGGTTCACCAAATGTTTTAACCTTTTAGGGTTTTAATTATGTAAATACTATGTTTGATTAGAGGGATGAGTAGTCTCAATTAGTGAAATAATATTATAAATTAACCAATGATTTGTTATAGATTTTGACTTTCTAAAAATAGTAATAAATATGTAAAAATAAATAATTATCTATAAAACACATGATACTAATGATCTAAGTGTTGTAAATTGAGATTAGAACAAGTCTGAGTGTCATCAATTGGATTCTTGTATCATAAAACCTCTTAGATGGTAGTGACACATTTGTATAGAAGTTTCATGTGTCTCTAGTGTCCTGATATTGGTGTTAATGTCCTCTCTCTAAATTATTTTTGGGTTTTGTAAATTAGTTCCTATTCTAATTTTGATCCAAATTTTAGGTATGTAAGATTAATACTTTTTATTACAACTCTATTTTCCTTAAAAAAAAGCCTAGGTTTTCATGCTTGTAAGGGTTTGAATAAATACCATGAGAAAAAGGGGCTAGTGCATCTAATGTATTGGGCATGTGATCCACATCCTTATGTGGGAACACTGTTTACATATTAATACTCTATGTAGGGGTCAAGCCTAATATAGTTCTCTTGCCTAAGTGCTTGATGCAAGTGCAAGTGAATATTATAATGATAGTGGCCTTGAGTGATTTGAGTGTGATTGAGATTGGAAATTTGAAAAATTTGAGCTTAGGGTAGCTGTAGATGGTAATATGCATAAATAAGGAAGAATATGGATTAATAACCTTTATTATGCTCAACTTGTTTTGTGTTTGAATGGGTATTTCACATCTTATTTTCATCTAATGGATAAAGGTCTAAAATTCATATATTAATAGTGTTGCGTTGCTTGTGTAGACAATAAAAGATGCTTAGGTTGACCTTAGGAGGGTTTTACTTTGAAAATATATTCATTTGGGAAAGATAGGGTAAATGACATTAGCACCATTTTGGAGACACTAGTGCCACATAGATCTATTGTCCTTAATGTGGAATTAATGTTTGAATTTATATTTTTGGGCATGAAGGGCCAAGATCGATAAATGAGGGTTTGATACTATGTTTAAGCTAAGTAGGGATGCCTATGGTCTGCACAAAGGATGAAAAGTGTGATAATAGGCTCTATGATAGGTCTAATGTTAAGATAGGAATTTGTTGTCTCAAGTATCACTCTTAACACTCAAATACCATTTTTAGGTGATTAAAACTACCAACTCAAGCCATCCAATCAAAAACATGATTATAGATCGCCACCTTCCCATAAACCAATGGGGGAGCAATTAGTGACCTTAAGAAATAATCAAATGGGATATAATGATTAGAAGGCCAAATTTTATATAAGTGATCCCAATGAATTTCTCCTATGTCATTCATTGATTATCCATTCTAATTTCCTCCATTTGATCAATAACACAACTCATTAAGAAATTTGCAATAGAATTTGATTCCTTAAAAAAATGATTATATTCCCAAAGCAAAAAAATATCAAGGCATTCCCAAGACTTTACCAGAATATTATCTAATTTTTAGGAGTTGAAAATATTCTTTCTTAGTGAAAAAATCAAGATTTGGGAATCTCCTTCTATCTATAACTTATCAATGTAATACTGAAAAGCCAACTCAATCCATGTTACAAGAGCTTGTGTTTCAACTTCATTATTTGTTCCATATAAAAGTTTTTGAGATACAACCCTAATTATCAAGCCACTTAGTCCCTTATTATACAATACACTCTAGAATCACCCAGATTAACCCTTGAAGCTCCATCAAAATTCAATTTGAACCACCCCAGAGGACAGGGGAGCCAAGAAGCATTATATTTTGATTTAATTTTTGTTGAAATTACTATTGACCCATTAGTAGGTAAATGGAAAATATATATTATCACACCTATATAGTACAATATTTTACACATCCATTTGTATAGACATAATTTTGATTCTTACAACAACCAATTTCTTTACAATCTGAATATATTGATGGAGATGAATACATATCAATCAATGTGTATAGATAATTTCATGATTCCCTTCATACTCATACATATAAAGAATAATTGTGATGAAAATATCTATCAATTCACTTTAAAATTATATTAGTTTCCATATTTTCATGTGCAGTCATAATTGATATGCTTTTGAGTAGTCATCTTGCTGACAATCCCAATATAATGATGGAGGTAACTACACATCTAGTGGTATGTCTAAATTATAATGTTATTAGTTTCTATAATCTATAAATATATAGATAATTGTATAAAGGGTTTTAGTTAACTGAATTTCATGAACTCCATGTCTCATTTTATAGGACATCCCTTTTTTATACAGTTCTTCAAATTCATCTTATATTAATAATAATAGAACTAGTTGAATTTAATTACATTTTTTTTCAAGACTACAATGTATATGATGAAGTTGATGTGATTCAACCTAAGATATGGCACATTCATATACACCAATAGAGTATATGGCCACCAAATGCAAACTTTAGGGGGGTTGGGCCATTAAACTTGCAATTTTATACACTCTTGTGAGATTATGGTAAATTAGGGTCACATCAAAGGAGATGTCATTTAGAGGAATCTAAAATTTGTTTCATAAAACAAATCCATACGCCTAGACATTTGTCTTTATCAAAGCATCTTAAAAAAATTAGACACTAAATATCGATAGGGCTATAATCATAGAATATTCTCATAATTTCAAAAAGCATACCCAAATTGACCCTAAAGTTTATGTTTATCCTAATTGGTGGTGATTGATTATGTTATTCTTCTAAAAAATAGTCTGACTTTTATATTATATTTTTCATAGTCTTAGATCCTATTTTATAGTATCATAAGTCATTTCTAGATCTCAGGTAAGTCAAATTATGGTATACATCTCTCTTTATCAATGTATTATCCAATTTATCAAGTTTGTCAATCAATTAGTCTTTCAATTCTCAGTTTCACTACATTAGGGAGGTTTGATTATTATAGTTCAATGTATTTTCTTGGTCCCTATTTTTGCCATAGTTTTACTTACTTGTCCTAGCACTACTACATTTTATGGGAATGGAATTATTATTTGGATTAGATTTGTACTGTCAATATTTTTTATTTTTTCCAAAAAAATAAAATGTGGTACAATCTTGGTGTAAAGCTGACACAAAGGTGATAAAATAATGGTGCTACATTTTGGCAAAAAATTGGTACTAGTTACATTGAACTGGAATCACCAAAGTATTTATATGGAAGTCCACAATAAGTTATTTTTTTATTTTTAATCTATATAACTGCACATTTTCACTATTGTATTTTTTTACCAAATTAATTAGGATAAGATAAAGTGAGAGAGAAAAGAGGAGTGAGGTGTCATTATTGACCAAGAATAATGTAGTTAATTTTTTTTAATAGTTAATATTTGTAAACTATAAATAGTTAACTAATAGTGTTTATTTAATTTATTAGTATTTTTTTATATATTTTTTTATCATATTTTTAATATTTATTAATTGTATCTAGTTAATATTATTATTTACTTAAAATATCAACCTACTTAGGTAATTTAAAATATGTATAGGTTTATCTTTCCTTATTATTATTTAAAAATATAAAAAATTATATATATATATATATATATATATAATTTTAGATATGTCAGTTTTAGATAAATCCACTTCTTATTATTTGCCACTATTATTTGTTACAATACAATTTGAGATAAAATATAATATGTATGATGATAAGGGTAAGTGAAAATGCATTAACAGAGAGTTCCAATGTAGTTACACTAGATGATGGCTAAGAACAATAGTTATGATGAATAGTTTGAAGGTGATTAGGAAATCCTTGAAGGGCTATTAAGCATATATAAATTTAAATTTCCTAATTGGCATTATTATAGGGCATAGACAATTGATAATACACTACCACTACCTTATCAAGTATCTATATTTTTTAGGTGAAGATATATGATGTGACCATCATTAAGTATCCCAAATATAAGTAATTAAGTTTTTCACTAAAATCAATGTCATATTCGCACCTTTATTTCAATCAAGGATCAAAATATGTCATTTTTACTACCCAACATACAAATTTACATATTGGAATAAATTGGTTAGGTTAAAATTTAATGTCTATACATATTTGTATTATTGGTAAAAAAGGGGTTTTAGAAAGACTCAGCCCTTATATAAAAATTAAAATAAAGATAATATTTTTACATAACCAAACTAGAAGCATAACCAAAAAAGAAAGGGAACAAAAAATCACAACTAGATGATAATATGATAAATTTGCAACAAACAACCACTTTGTAACAAAATAATTGTAAAAGAATAGATAAACAACAAGTAAGAGTTAACAATGTTTGTTAAGGTTTTCTCCATCTCCCATTCTTCATCAATGAAATTGATGAGGCCCTTTGTCTTCTCTAGATTGTTGTCTTTTTCTACTAGCTTCTTGCCTTTTTCTTGTATCTTTAATCTCTTGTTATCTTTACTTCCTATTTGTTCCTCATTTTTTCCTAGGAGATTTTTCATCATGTTGATGTTTTTGGAAAAATTATTGATGGAATTCATACTAAAGTGGATGATATTTTCATATCATCCTTCATTTTCTCTCTTTCCACCTCTATTTAATAAATCTTCTCCTCAAACAAGGTAAGCTTGTTATTGAATTTTTCTATTCTCTCTGTCTTCTCCCCTTCCCTATTACCTTGATTATCTCCCCATTAGTTTGTGTTTTTATTTTTTTCATTGTTTCCTTGAAAATGTCATTTCCTTAATTATCCACTTTATAAGACTTTTGTGTAGATCAATATCCTTTTCCATAAAAATAACTTTTTCCTAGAGATTACCAACATTTAGATCAAAGATTTTCCCTTTGTCTCTCTGAGTCTCATCTTATTGATCCTTTATCTATTCATAAATATTCGTATTCTAATCTATAGAATTCCTAGAATCTAAGTCTTCACTCCCTTTACCAATGGCCTCACTCTAAGAAGAAGAAGAATGGCCACTGTCTGAAGATAAAACATGGTGATTTCATTTATCACCAATAGGGTTTTTATCATATTTTTGTGATTTATTATATATAAAAAACTTTATCCTTAACTATATATGTCTTAACTTCAATAGTAATTTTAATAGTGTTGTTTTTATACTTCCTAGTGTTAGATATTCCCTCCCCCTTTCTCATGTAACCACTTAGGGGATGGCCTAGGTTTTTTGGACTCAACAAATTTAAAAATAGGATTTGGTCCAAATAAATATATTTTATAATGAAGGTGGAGAAAATAAATAAATCCTTGGTGTAAGGGGAGTAAAGTTTTCTTTGCTTAAATGTCCAAGGCTAAATTTTGTAGTGAAATAAGTAGATAAAAAGGAAAACTTATCAAAATTTTATGCCTAAATTGGTTTTAAAAGGAAAAGTGATATAAGTAGGTGCATTTGAATCTACTCAACAATAGTATATTTTATTACCTGATGAACAACTTGATTCTATGGAATGGGGATTGAGTCTCTCAAATAACCTCTTAGGAGACTATTAAGTTTTTAATGTCCCCTTAATAAAAATGTAACTTCCTCATTCTTATCCTTTTTTTTTTTCAATAATGTTATACCACAAAAACTCAAACTCATAAATATTACATGCACTATGTTATCTTTTTAAACTATGAATGAGACACTCTTCATAGTTAATGTTTTACCCTCTTCGGATTTAGAAAATTCCATAGAGATGTGTGGATCAAAGCCCATAACCCTTTTGATGAAGGTTAAAAAATTATCATACTAAATAATTATCCACACTGTATCCACACCATAGGAGGATATATATATATATATATATATATATATCCTCCTATGGTGTGGATACAGTGTGGATAATTATTTAGTATGATAATTTTTTAACCTTCATCAAAAGGGTTATGGGCTTTGATCCACACATCTCTATGGAATTTTCTAAATCCGAAGAGGGTATTATATATTTATATTTATATATATATATATATATATATATATATATATATATATATATATATATATATATATATATCTCCTCCTATGGTGTTCTAGAGCCAAGAACAATTCCTATTGTAAGTGGTTTTTTTTACCTTATAAGAATTATCTAACTACAAACCTCTTAACAGCATCCTTAAAATTCAAATTTATTCTAAAATCATGCCAATTATGATTATTAATACTCACGTGAATGTGAAAGGAATTTTATCTATTGTAATGATGATTAGAATGATTATTGCCATTTTCAATGATGACCTTCCTTAACTTCACACATATTTTGAATTTTGAATCAATGATATTGATATGATGGTTTCCATCATGATAATATTTAGAGGATTATACCAAATTCATGGCATACCTCTAAGTGAAAACACTCTTAACCAAAGTTCCTCAAATTAAAACTTTGGTCTCATGTGACGCCTATACTAGCTATGATAGATAGCTTATCCATGAATAATTTAAATCACCTCTATTAGTGGAACCTCAGTGTCCCTCCATTATTCCATATCTCTATTGGTAGCCCATTTATTTTTAGACCAATCTGCCACTTTGTTTACTTCTCTATACACATGTTGAATATAGATAGTGTATGCTATCAAAAATGCATCATGTCTATAAATCAATCCTAACTCAAATATGATAGATCATACCATACACTTTTGATTGAGGACACATTATATAATTTGGAACATAACCAATATGGGGATATGCTAGACCTGATTAGGAAATCTATTACCATAATACACTATGCTAGGGAGGGTTCCAAATCCTCTAGTGAAGCACAATCATGCAACAAACCTAAGGGAGTCCTATGTTTTATATTCACTAAACTAATAACAAGTAAATTAAAAGTTTAATCTAGTGTTCACCAAAGCTTATGGTACAGAGTGGGGTTTAGAAACAATTAAATTAAACATGCATAGAAGACATATACTCACATCAATGTATACAAAATTATAATGCATGGAAGAAAAGTACAAATGCATATCTATCTAATCTTACAAAGGAGGAACAAAGTTATGAATACTTACCTTGAAGACAAAACCATGGAGCCTCAATCTCTCCCTTAGCCAAGGTGCTTCACAAGAGGTGGTTGTGGTATGTAAGGATGACAATGATAAATCAGCTCTAGGATACATAGCCTATCAATGCATCTAAAAGACTTCTCAACAAGACAAGATCCATATCTCCAAATAAAGTATGAAACCCTAAGCTTGATACTCAAGTAGAATGGTGGATAATAAAATGTGTATTAGCTCTTAATTATTCTTATCTTCTCTAAATAATGGTGAAATTAACTTTTATATATAGGTGGATTTAACCCTTAGCCCTTTTAAAAGTTTTGGCCAACAGGGTCCACCTAGTTGACCTAGTAAAATTAAGGATAAAAATTCACTAGGTCATGGGCTAGGTTGGCCAAGATCTGACCTAGACCCGAAGTGAATTTCACCCAAAACTATATAGGGTTGACCCAGTCAACTTGGTACAAGAAACTGAGGCTAAAAATTATACAGAGTTGATAGCATCAACCTAGTACAATGAATAGTTGAAAGGGGGTTAAGGTTAGGAAATAGAGGGAAAAAGGTAGGAAATGATTAGAGAGTGTACAACAAAGAAGAAAAAACTTATGTATAAGGTTTTTAAGAGACAAGTGTGTATATAACAAGTGGAAAAAGGGATAAAAATCCTATGAAACACCAATGGTATGCCCACCCCTTTCCCGATGCACCCCTTAAGGCATGCACTCAAAGATATTGAGACTGGATGGGTTCTTACAAGATACAAAGTGTCAATATTTGATAAAAGTTTGAAAATATTATGTGTATATGTATCATGTGAGTGCAACATAGGATGGTGCTTTAGGAATAAAACATCATAACACAATATTGATGCAAAGTAAAATACAGTAAGCAAAAAATAAGATAAATGAAAGGACAAAATTGAAAAACACATACCTTTACTTACCTTAATGGTGTAGATAAAGGAGACTACAAAAGAAGTGAAGGCATCCAAATCTAAAGAACATTAGGTGAACCTATAAATATTAGTGAAAAAAAAGTAAAAATTAAAATTTTTGGAATAGAGACATATATTAGTGAAAAATATTCTCTACAAAAACAAGATTCTAGAACATTTTATGGTTTAAAAAAAGAGTTACTAGAGACAAAGATATGAGGGTTTTATGAAAATTGGTAAATTGGGATTGTCAAGGCAAGTTTAGAAAAAATATTGAGGACAAATGAATGACAAAAGGATGTAAAATGAATGATAAATGATTGTAGAACACACTAAGTCACATTGGAAAGCATGGAAAACATAAATGTAAAAAAGGAATGTAGAACATACTAAATTGTGTTGGGAGGAATGTAAAACATAAATGATAAATTAAATATCAATGCAATAAAACATGAATCAAAGATATGTAATTAAGTGAAAAGTAAACATATGTAAGATAATCATTTTGAATCAAACATAAAGAAATCACAAATGTCTGAAAATGAAATTTTAAATCAATATGTAATATAAGTATGTCAAATGAAGGTGAAGAAAGCATAAATATGTGAAAATGAGATTTTAAGTCAAGATGTAAGAAAAACATGAATAAGTCATACATAAAAAGAAATGTGTAAGAATTTCAAATGTCATATGTAAGATAAATGAAGTCCTCAAAAATCAAACAAGAACATGATGGAGAAATTAAAATCAAAAGCTCTAAAGGATGAAAACTCAAACTCATTTCTTGTTGTGAGATACAATGTAAGAAAACACAACACATGACTAGTATGACAATGAGATGGTGTGGTAAGTGGTGCAAGGATGTTTGTGAGGAAGGCCTAGTTTTATCCAAGGTCTTATAGTACAACTCACAAACTATAAACCAAGAGGCATAATAAGGTAGATGTGATCAAGGATGTGATCAACTATAATAATTATCCAATAAGGGGAATACAAATAAAATATGATGTGAATAAGTAATGTGAGGCACCACATGGGTGATGTGAGCGTCCTTACCAAGAATGAGACACACTAGGCAAGTGATAAATACTAAGAACTATCAACACTAAGGACTTAGGACATTTTTACTAATGAACACAAATCTTGGACTAATAAGTGAAGTATATAGATCATCCCATGAATTCTATATGCATGAAAATTAAAATGGACCTACCTTCCCACAACATCTTCCCCATTCCTCAAGACCCTTTACAGAGACACGGTCTACTATGAAGATTGGGTACTTGCACAAGAAAATAGGTAGCACTATTTTTTTTAATTCTCATTTTCTAATCTACTAGCCTACTGCACCCTAATGGACCTTAGCTCTATTTTGAGGCTAACTGTGGAGTTTGAACTTTGACTAGACAAAGGAGATGTGATTTGAATCACATCTTTTAGTTGAGATCTAACTTTTAAGACTTTTTGAATGTTTTCCTTTTTAGATCATTGCCTTTTGTTAAATGATTTGGATTTTGAATATTTTTCTAGATTTTAAGATTCCTATTCCATAAAGATTTGGAATGACCAAACATGGGTGTTAAATATGACAAAAACAATTTTAGAGCTTACACTTGGTCACTAGAGAAAAGGACCTAAATATTGAGGTGTCAAATGAAAGGAAATAAGGTAAATATGGGTATCATAAGAGATTCATCTATGTAATAAGTGATACAATGATGTATATTGTCATAGTTGATCACAAGGAGATAAAATAGTGCTATGAAAGAGATAGAGCTATGCTTGTGATAGTCATGTCACTAGAGAAGCCATGCTAACCTACAATAGATCTAGTACAAGCACCAATGAAAGTAGTAGTCATCCCAAAAAGTGATTTAAAGATGCTTTAATGTGGTAATTTGTGAGGAAGGCTAGGTCCTATCCATGGCCTTACACTGCAACTCACAAGATGAACACCAATGAGGTGAATGCTAAAGGGGAAAAATAATCATAAAGCTACTAAGCCAAAAAATGACATAAAAAGACCAAAATGAAAGAGATGTATAAGGACAAAAAATGAAAAAAAATTCCAAATGTAATGTGTATGAAAAACCAAAGAACCCAAAGGCAACCATGATGCTTAGTAAAGTGTGATTAAAAGAAGTAAAATTCACAAAAACAAAGAAACATGAGACAAAAAATAACAAATAAAATCTATGCTAACGTCTGTATCAAATATGAGCATGTAAAATATAAGTCTATAAGTCTCAAAATATTTCTTGAAGCTGAATTTGTTTGTTATAATGCATTATATAATAAGAGTGGGCATTATAAGATGCCCCAGTGGTTAATTTGATGTAGGTATGGGCATCACAAGATGCCCCAAAGTCTGAAGGGACATGTGAATGGGCATCGGAAGATGCCCCAACATATGATATATGTTGAGGTAAAATGGAACCATTAAAATGATTTGCATTGGGTTAGTAGGTTCATGTGGAGATAGGTAAATGTGTTGGTTTGTTAGACTTTAGGGATGTTGAATGTGACATAAGATGTGTAGGAGAGGTATGAAGAGATAAAAGAGGTAAAGGAGGACCATGTATGATATGCTTTAGAGTATTCATTTGAACTAGGTACTCCTTTGGTTCATGTGACCTAAGAGGTTGAGGTTCAATGGATGCAACAATATATTTAAAGTTTTTAATGTTAGTTATCCTTTCCTTATTGGTGTAGGAAGAAGAATTGATTGTGATTTAAACAAAATTAGTAGATGAGGGATAGGTATGGGATAATTTTTGTTTCTCATTAGGTAGGTGATGTTGATGTGATTATGGTTCTTGATATTAAATTTGAGAAGCTTGAAGATAGTCTAGATAAGGTTTTTTTGTGAGAGTATCAAGATTGAAATGTGGACCAATCAAGGAAGAAATAATAAATTAGTGAAGATCATGACAAGACTCATGAGAATGACCTATAATATCATGACACCAACAAAATTTATTAGGATTTTACCATTTTGGAGGAGGTTTGGAAGTATCAAAGCTCATGGGTTTAGAGGGTGGAAATTTTTTCTTAAGTTTTTCATGATTTAAGGAAGGGTGGGTTGGGTTAAAATTGGTTAAATTGGATGCCTCATTTTTAGGTTAGGGAGGCTTGGATGAATCAATGTTATGGGAAAATGATTGGAAAGGTTATTTAGTGTTTATTTTAGGTGTTTCAAATTGAGTCATAAGAAATTACTACCCTTTTACTTGATCTAAGGCTTCTTCTAAAGTTTTAGGTGAAAAGATTTGAACTATGTATTAAATGGAAGATTTAAGATTAGTAACAAATAGTTTTAAAAGAGTATCATAATTCATGTTATGGTCCACTTTATGAGTGAGAGACTTCCATAATTTGATGAAAGTATGAGAATATTCATTAGGAAGTTGCTTGGCATTGATGAAATGGCTAAGGTAATTTTTAGGAAGGTCATCATGTTGGAATTCCTACAATAGAGCATTGACTAAATCCTCTAGTTATGAGATGTAATGTATAGGAAGTTTGTTATACCATTCAAGTGCATCACCAAAAAAGGTTTTGGATAAGATCTTGGTGGTAAAAAAGGTGTTAGTTTGGACCCATTCCTTATAGAGACTACCAAAAAACTTAATAAAGATAGTAGGGTCCTTCATCTCATTATATGTGATAGTTAGAGAAATGTTCCAATATCTATGGATGCAATGAATGAGGCTAAAGGTTCATTTTGAAGATGTTGAAGTATTTTTTTATTCAAATTAGGTTGAGGGATGATATTCCCATTGGTATCTCTAGAAGAGGGACAAAATTTTGATTTGGTTGAAACATGATGACTTGAGGTGGTTGACTATTCATGTTTAATAAATGTTGTTGCATGTTCATCATTTGAGAGGTGTTATAAATTTGCATTATGTTCATTTGTTGTATGACTTGTGTAAGAAGTTGAGTTGTATCAATAGGTGGGTTGGTGTTTATAGGAGGGATATTAGTGTTGATAAGAGGGGGATTATTTGGTGGAAGATTCCCAACATTGGTATTGGGAGGAGGATTAAGACAAATGACCTCAACTACATTACATTGTGTAGTGATTGGTTTTGGATTAGGAGAAGAAGAATGAAGAAAGTGAATAGTTTCATTTGAAGTAATTAAATAAGTGAGGATATGATCTAAATCCTTGATGATGTAATGTTATTTACTAAGGGAAGGCTAAAAATATGTCATCATTATGAAATAAGACTAGATAACCACACAATGAATAGGTGAAAAATAAAAGAGACAGGAAGAGATAGATAAGAGAATAGAGTTAATTGGTCAACTTAGTATATCAAACTAAGGATGAAAAATATATATAGTCGACAATGTTAACCTAGTACTAGAAATAGAGGCTAAAAATGTGTGTAGAGTTGACAGGGTCAACCTAGTACTGGAAAGAGGGACTGAAAAAGTGTACAAAGTCTATAGGGTTGACCTAGTACTAGAAGCAAAGTCTGAAAACATGTATAGATTTGATAGGGTCAACCTAGTACTATAGGTAAGGGAAAATAGACAGTCTATAAGAGACTATGTTGAGTAAAATGATTGTATACTGAAATAGGAAATATTTTATAAGTACTTTTAAAATCAAGAAATGAAAGGAAACACATAATCAATTAGATCAATGAGGTTGATCCAATTGAGGCACATAACACAAAATCTTGTACCAATGCTAGCTAATGTAAGTTTTTGCAATACAACATACAATTGAGCAAATATCAAGAAATCAACATGGAAAGTAAAATCTAACTAAGTGGTCAACCTGAATGTTGTTAGATTATTAAAGTATGATTTTAGATGTGATAGGAAGTTGGTTTTAAGCAAAGAACTAGAAATCAATTTAAGGATGGTTTTAGGATGTTTAGGCTGAAAGGGATCTGTATTATCAATTTGTATTGGCTTGGTATTGGGGCCTACCCCTTAATTTCACACACTGAAGTGATAAGGATATTAGGTTATTAGTGAATATATAACATTAACCATGTGTTTATACTTGGCCAAAAAACCAAGTCAAATTCCCCCTTGGTTATGAAATCCAAGTAGGTAGGCCTTGGGTAGACAAATATTTAAATGTATTTTAAGATTATGTGATTTGGCATTCTGTGTATAAAAGATAAAAATGATTCAAGTAAATGATATATTTAAAAACCACCTAATTATACTATGTGATCTATTCTAAGCATGTAAGCAATAAGAAATGTAAGTGTAAGCTAATTACTAGCATATAAGTGTTGATTCTAACTTTGAAACATAGTACAATGTCAATTCTGATGATTCTATATGTAGAGATTATAGAAAAGATTTAACTGTGTCACTTTTGTACTACAAAATCAAAGGTCTAAAAAAGAACTACGTCGATAGTGTCGACCTAGTTTTCCAGACATAATACAAAACTACATTGACAGGGTCAACCTAGTTAACTGTACATGAGAGGTTTTAAAGATTACAAACTATGAAAAATAGAACTATAATGAATAATATAAATGATAGAGAAGGATAAAAAGTAACCTTGGTGGGTTGGAGGATGTAGAGGAAAATGACATTACTAGTGAAGTACCCTGATTTATACTTGTAAATTCTATCGACTATGTTGACTAGGTTGACCTAGATTTGCAGTTCCCTATTTGCTAAAAACTTGTAAAATATACTACATTGATAAGATCAACCTAGTATGTTTTTTATAAGTCTAAAAATGTATAGATTTGATAGGGTTAACCTAATATCTTGATCTAGATGTTTAAAAGTGTACTGTGTCAATAAAATCAATTTAGTACCCTGATCTAGATGTCTAAAAATTCACTCTATCGATAGATTTGACCTATTAGTTTGTACCTGATGAAAAACTTACATAGAATAGATTCATATTGATGCAATTGTTTGTTAAACATACACATAAAAGTTAGATCTAAATCGACAATATCAACCTAGCATCATAAATATATAAAAATAAAATGATAAAATAATGAAAAACATGAAATGAAACCTACAAGGGTTAGATTCACATTAGGTTCACCAGAATGTATGCAATCATAAATGCATCATGTATATAAATCAATCCTAACTTGGATAATATAGATTATACCATACACTTTCAATTGGGGATACATTAGATAAGCAGGAATATGACCAATATGGGGATCCACTAGACTCAATTAAGGGATCTCTTATCATAATACACTACGCTAAAGAGGGTTCCAAAGCTTCCAATCAAGAATAATCATTTAATAACCCTAATGGAGTCCTATTTTTTATATTCATTAAGCTAATAACAAGTAAAGTAAAAGCCTAATATAGTGCTCACCAAAGCTTGTGGCATAAAGTGGGGGTTAGAAACAATAAAAGTAAACATGCATAGAAGACATATAATCATATCAATGTATACATAATCCTAATGCATGGAAGAGAAGTAAAAATTCATATCTATTTAATCTTACAAAGGAGGAACAAAGTTATGAATACTTACCTTGAAGATGAACCCACCGAGCCTCAATCTCTCCCTTGGCCAAGGTTTTTCGTGCATACAAAACCTATCAATGCATCCAAAAGACTTATCAACAAGACAAGATCTGTATCTCCAAAGAAAGTATGAAACCCTAAGCTCGATCCTCAAGTAGAATGTTGGATAAACAAATGTGTAATAGATCTTACTTATTCTCTTATTTAAATAATGGAAAAATGAACTTGTAAATATAGGTAGATTTTACCCTAAGCCCTTTCAAAAAAATTGACCAAAAGGGTTGACCTAGTAAAATTAAGGATAAAAAATTTACTAGGTCATAGGCTAGGTCATCCAAGAACTAACTAGACCATACGTGAATTTCAACCAAAAATATATAGGGTCAACCCAATCAACCTAGTATAGGAAACTGAGGTTGAAAACTATACAAAGTTGAAAATGTCAATCTAGTATATTGAATAGTTGAATGGGGGTTAAGGTTAGTAAAATGGGGATAAAAGGTAGGAAATGACTAGAGAGTGTACAATAGAGAAAAAAAAGCTTCGCGATAAGCTTTTTAAGAAACAAGTGTGTAGATAATATGTGGCAAATGGGACAACAATCATGTAAAGCACCAATGGTATACTCACCCCTTTATTTGTGCACCCCTTAAGGCATGCACTATTAGAGATTAAGACTCAATGGGTTCCTGAAAGATATAAAGTTTCAATATTTGATAAAAGTTTAAAAATATTATGTGTATATAGATAGATTGAAAGTCTTGAATAATATTCATAATGTCATTTATCAGATTATTTATGGTCCAACTTGGTGAATTAGTCTTAGATAATAAATTTATGATATTGATATAATCACCTTATACAATAATATTATTGATTTCCATATCCCTAGAAAATTGAATGCCTCAAAAAATTGCCTTAGCCTTAGCTAAATGATTAGTTTGAATTTTAAAGTAACTACATAAGTAACATCTACAATCCCATTATCATTTCTTAAGATACCTCCTCTACCAACCTTCCCTATATTACCCTTGGAAGCACCATCAAAGTTCATTTTTACCCACCTTGGAGACATACATGACCACTTAACATTTTTCCTATCCAACTTCCTTTGGTCCATTTTATCATTCTTCTCATTGTTTAGATTCTAATATTCTATTATTTTGATTTCCTCATCACTTATCTTATTTTCTTCTTACCCTTTATTTATAATAAGTTCTGAATAATTTATTGGACTATTCTTGAAGCTACCCTTTTCATAAACTTATTTTAAATATGGAAACTTTTGAGGTTTATTTCTCACCAAAGGCCCCAAAATACATGAGGAATAGTTAGCTACCATAGTTTTTGAGGATATCACTTGTCAAGGAAAAAGACCACTAAAGAATAAAATATAAGGATAAGTTTTATTATACCTAAAAAACCTCAAACTTGTTAATAATAATCCTTAAGGTTTGGTATGCACAAGGACATTATAGAAGAAATCAAACCATAGTTCCAACATTATTTTCACACAACATAGATCCGTTCAGAATCAGAAGTCCCCTCTTCACTAATTTATCTATAACAAGAATTTTATTTTGGATAGGAAACTAGACGAATTGATTAAATTTAGGTTAGATATATTTGTCCCAAATCGCATTCCAATAAAATCCATCATGATTGGTGTTCATGGCCATCCTATACCTAGATTTGACATTGTAGATATATTTCATAGAATAAGCCCACAATAATTTATCCTCTCTATCAAATTGGTTGATGTCTTATCCTTGAAGAATCTCATTTAATTCATGGATAATATATATTTATTTGTGATTTAATGCTTCATAAAAAATGGTTTTCCAAACTATATTTTCTTCCTTTAAATCCTTCTAATTAGCAACTTCCTTTTTCATATCTCTTTTCAACATATTATTATTTTTTCCCAATCTTGAGTCACACTTAAAAGAGAATTTAAGATCCATGTATCATCCCAAGATAAGGCCTTTTATCCTAAACCCAAATTACACTTACAACCCTTCCATAATCAATTTCTATTATCAACTACAAAATTCTAAAAACATGAACCAATAGGCAAGGACTACACTAAAAACATTATTTATGCTTTAATTATGTCCAGTTAATTTAGTTTTAAAATATTTTTCCATTGATTTGTCTCTTTAAAAAATATCCAACCTAATTTTGAAATTGGCGATTTGTTCATCTTCTTTATTTTACAAATTCTTAACCCACCACACCCTTTTAGAAGACATACTTTGTCGTAGGCTACTGGAGTGAACCTTTTTTTGTCCTCCATACACATCCATAGGAATCTTTTATATGTTTTTCTATCTTGTTTTATATATATATATATATATATATATATATATATATATATGATAATAATAATAATTTTAAATTTTAAATTAGATACAATGGAAGGTTTTTAAAGGTACTTTTAATCATTTGTAATTTTCTTGCATATGTCAAAATAAAACCCTTCCATCTATCTAGTCTTATTTTAAACCTATCAACAAGAGTATTATAAATGACAACATTTCATTTTCTTATGAAAAGAGACATACATAGATAGGTAGAAGGAATACCCTTAATTTGACAACCCAATATTATATAAATCTTATGCTTCCTAAGAATTGGATTATTGAGGAGGAAGAGGGATATTTTATCCATATAAAGAATTTGAACCGAGGTCTCCTCATAGTTTCCTAATATTTTATCTCAATTATTTTCTTCTTGTATTGAGGCTACACCCAAAAAAAGTGTATCATCAACAATTTTTTGATGTGAGACTGGTTCCAGAGAAGAAGTAATTCTGACACCTTTAATCATACCTTTTCTCACCACCTTAAAAACAATTCTACCTAAAGCTTCAGCCATAATGAAGAACATGAAAGGAGATAAAGGATCCCCTTGTCATATACCTATTTTTATTTATAATAAACATTCAAGAGAAACATTAACCATAACCAAAAACATAGGGGTTGAAATACATGTGTTGACCAAGTTTCTAAACTTAACCTAGAAACCAATTTTTTAATAACTTTGTAAATAAAACTCCAAGAGACTTTATCATGGGATTTATTCTTGTCTAATTTTAGAATCATGCCTTATTTATTTATTTTTTATATATCATGTATGGTTTTCACTAAAATAATAATTCCATCCTAAATCTTCCTTCCATAAACAAAGTCCCCTTATACTAGGATATGATGTGGGGAAGGATTGATTGCAATTTAAGGGCCAATATTTTGGTAAAGATTTTATAAAGAGTGTTGCAAAGGGTGATTGACATGAGATCTTAAAATTACTGGGCTCGTTGTTTCTTAGGGATGAGGACCAAAATGGTGTTGTTTATTTCTTTAAAATATTTTATTAAAAAAAGGAATTCATTTATAGATGTTATCATGTCGTGTTGTATTATTTCCTAGAAACGCCAAAATAAGGTTGCGGTAAAATCATTCAGTCTAGGAGCCTTGTCTCCTTTTGTTGATTTTTTTTAACATCCTCTATAGAGACAAATTTAATAATAGTTTCATTATCTTCATTATTAAAAATTTAATGAATAGAGTCTAATATATAATATTCCACATCTTCTCTACAATTTATAATCACCAAAAGCATATTTTTAAAGAAACATACAAATTATTATTTGATGAACATATATGAACTCAAGATACCATCTTAATTGGTAATGTATCTAATCTTATTAGATTTTATATGTTTGATATTATAAATATGATTCTTTTTTTAAAATTTCTATCTACATCTTTCAGCCATAAGGCTCTTAATTTTTGCCTCCAGAAAGTCTCTTATTTTGTTGTTATGAAATGATACTCACATTGGAGATATTTTCCTTTATGGAATAGGTCCTAGTTCATTCAATAAAAATGTATCTACTTTTATAGGTATGAGAATTCCTATGTGATTATGTTATTTTTCTTACAAGTATTTCCAAAAGTTTCCTTATTTCATTTTTTAGACTAAATTTGACATACTTGAGTCTCTTATAAATTTTAAACATTATTATCCCTTTGATATAAATATTCCAACATTATCTAATCTTATTCTTCAAACCTAAATGTTGTAGCCACATATTCTCAAATATAAATAGGGATGGATGAGTCTTATCATTTCTATCAAGGTTCGATATCAATGGGTTATAGTTTGATCCAATTATAGGAAAGTAAGAAAGGCAACCATTATATATAAATAACCAATTAATAGAGACAAGAAATCTATCAAGTTTTAATTGAACGTGGTTGTATCTTGTTTTTTTTAAGTCCAAGTCTACCCCTTTCTCTTAATTCAAGATTAAAAAAATTAATAGTTTGTTATGAAATCATCTAGATTTCCCATGTTATCTATATAATTCCTCTTCATTTTTTATCCCTAGGTGAAATAGGATTATTAAAATATCCTAACACAATACAATTGATGACCTTACAATAATTCCTAAAGTGTTTTAGATATTTCCAAAGATCCATTCTACCATTTGGATAATTAGGAGTATAAATATTGGATAAAATCTAAAATAAACTATCTGGCTTATTATTGAACATAATAACCAAGTGATGAATAATTTTTATCAATATATCCCCTACAATCACCTTATCATCCTAAATAGTGCCTAACCCTCTTGAAGCCCCAATAGAGCTGACACCAAAAGTAGAGGATTTATTCTAATTTTCTTAATCTCCAAAAAGCACCTTTTGACATTTTTTGTTTCTTTTATTGTCAAAAAACTAAGTTTGTGATTCTTTATAAAATAAATAGATTTTTTTTTTTTTTTTTTTTTTACTATTAAGCCCCTAATTTTATAATATATGATTTTATTTTTTAGACTTTGGTAGTCCTTTGACATACTTAAATCAAGTATGATCTAACTACCATTTACTATATATTTAGTAGTCTCTGACTTATTGCTAATTAAATCTTCCTCTCAAGTTTTCTAATTTTACATTTTATATTTTTTAGCATTTATTGTGTGTATCACTCAACTTTTTTTTATACTATCTCTTAAACCTTTTGAAATGTGAGTCAATGGTAACCCTACAAAACTCTCCAAATAATAATGAACTTTTTTTCTAAATTCATCTTTGATTCATACCCAGAACTTATATGTTCCTTGTTGTCTAATTTATTAAGCATGTTATGATTCTAATTATTTCCCTTCCTATATTCCTTTTTAATATAAGTGAAAAAATGATTAGGGGAAATAATCTTACCTTTTGAGAGAATATTTCCTTATCAAATAGTTTTTCTTGAGTTTCTTCATTTTGCTTAGGAGATTTGGGACTTTAAACTTTAAATCTCTCCTTCACCTGACCTTCTTCTCTCAGGGTCTATTTTCATTAAATCTCCCCATATATTCTTTCTAATGTTATGTCTTATTCCCTTAATTTAATTTTAATCTATCTCTGGTTTGGATTATAAGAGTTCTCCATATACTTCATTTTTATTACCTTGTCTTCATTTCTCTCTTGCTCTTTGTTATCTTTGATGTTGTTTATTCTAACTCCATCTTTCTCAAAATCAATTGTTACTTTTTATTTAGAGATAAATATATCACTTATGTACCAACTTATGACAATCTTGACAAATCATAGAATTATTTTTAGATTCTATAGGTTGAATCTGATACCCAAACTTTGATAAAATCTTAATGAATCTTGAAATATCATTGTCCATACACTTATGTTAAAGTAAAATCTAGCATAGATCAATATTTTTTGTACTTTGGTTACTATATTAAAGGAAATAAGCTTCCCAAATGTCTTTGAAATTATAATCATTATCTCCTTCTCTTAATTTCAAGTGGAAACCCTAGTAACCTTACCCATATGGGTATAAGATTGATATTCTCCTTATCTAGATCAAATCTTTACATCCATTTCCTTAATAAAAGCCTTATTTTTCCTAAAAATCAAGGATCACCCACCAACATTTTATCATAATCCTCATGATTTTAGAAATAAATAAAGAAGAAACCTTTATTTATTGTTGATATTTCCATCTGCCATTTTGTTCTCCATGTTCAATCTACCCATTTACAAACCACATCTATATTTGGTCTAGCTCCCAAGAATTTACCTATTAAAGAATTTTCCATTCTATAGAAGGTGTGATTCGATACCAAATTAGGGATTTCTAGCTAAAATCCTTATTATACCATCATTGCCTCTAAAGAGATTTGGTTTTGTGGGGTTTGAATCCCATTTTATCCTTGTACTCAGTCATCCCATGACCATTGTATTGAAATGTTTTGATTCCCATAAAGATACATCTTCTTGTTTGAATCACCTGGATTAGGTGGGTCCCATCATATTTTATATTCTCTGATAATCTTATAATCTCCTTCAACATTTTATATTCCTTCTTACTCTGATCTGTCTCCATCTCCATATTCCCGCTCAATGCTCTCATTCAAATTTTCCATCTCTTCTCAAGTATGTCTAAAAATGGTTGGTTTTCAAATGTAATGATTATGGATGAGAAAATTTGTTTTGACCCATAAAATACCCTTATAATCCAAAATCATATTGTACATTTATGGTCTCCCAATGTATTTTAAAATATTTTAAATTTCATTAATAGTACATATGGCTAAAAACATTTAACTTGTCCCAATTGTCAATACATGTAATGTACTAATGACAAAGAGAATAATATACCTCATATTTTACTTAATCATGCATAGTGGAAGAGATTTAAAAAATAAGTTTGATGAATAATTATTGATTGATTATATACTTAAAGGGATAAATCAAACATTATTTAAGATAAAAATTTACCTGGCATTGATTAGTAATGATGTATTTTGTATAAAATATATTTTATAGTATCATATATTGAGGTATTTTGTACACATTTTTTTTAAAAATTATTTAAAATTTACTAAATTATTATTTATATTTAATTTTACATTTTATGTATATTTTAATTAATTTCTATTAATATTTAAAACTTAATTCATTTCAAAACATAATATTTTTTTACATTGGATGAATCAAATAAAATTTATAAAAATTTGAAAAAAAAATCTTTATGTAACATCATCTCTACCTCTTCATGGTGATCATGACACAATATAAAATTTGGTTTCATCACTATTAAAATATCACCACCCACACCATCACCACCACTATCACCACAACTTGTAGGATGGAAACCTCTTGTATAATGATAACCCCATAAAAGATTAATCAAAAAATAAATGAGCCTATTAAAACATCTAGTGTCCCTTTTAGACATTTATATCCATGACCATAGACATCATTCCCTCCACATATTTATATCACATAACTTATTATCAATTATTTCATTATAATAGAACAATCATGGATTGACTTCCTTGAAGAACAACAAAAATGGATACAACCATCCATTCCAATTTTTCTCAAATACAAATTTCCCTAATTTATTAAAATATTCATAAATTATAAATTTTTCAAATTTATAAATTTCCCAAATTCTTAAATTTATAAATTCTCTTAATCTCCTCAAATTCTACCAATGTCCCAAAATTTTCAAAATTTTCCCAAATTCCCAAATTTTATGACATTTCTTAAATTTCCCTAGTTTCCTTGGATTCTCTAATTTTCATTAATTTTTATAAATTCCCCAAAGTTTTGTAATTTTTTAATTTCCCTAATTTACCCAATTTTTTAAAAACTAAATTTCCATAATTTACCCAAACTTTCCCAATTCTTTAGATTTCTAAAATATCACCAAATTAATATAATTTTTATAATTAAAAAAAATGTAGTGTAACTTTCATCCCCTTTGCACCATAAAGAAAAAATTAAAGTTAAAAATAAAAAGGGAGAGGAACTGACAACCCTCTCCACAATTATTATTTTTCTATTTTGTGGACAGTTTGATAGAGAAAATGATAGTGTGGAAGACAATTTGACAAGAAGGCAAAAAAAGAGAAGATGGCCCATTTAAAATAAAAATGTGGGAAAATTTTAGAGGAGGCAATAGTCTATTTAGAGGAGAAAGGAGAAGGGTATTTGTGGAAGAAGATGGCTTTGAGTTTTCAATAAGATAGTTATGGAGACAATAATTATAGATATCTGAGCATACCAATGTGGATGAAGATAAAGAAGATGAGGATTATGTAGAACCTCTTATAAATTAAAATAAATATGTATGAATTATATTATTAAAAAAATTATGCATTTGTATTTATTTTAAATTTCAAAAAAAAAAAGAAGACTGAAACATACATTAGAATAAAAAATATTTACATTGACATTGAGTAAACACCCAAAACTAAAATCCTAGTACAAATCATATGATAAAATCTTATAAAAAAATCCCTTGGAAGAAACCTACTAAAAACCATGTAAAAAACCCTAACAATAACTCTAGAGAAAAACCTACGAAAAAATCCTAGCAAAAAACTATGTAAAACCCATAGCAAAAAACTAGGAAAAATCCTAGAAAAACCCTAATAAAAACCTTAGAATACATATAAGTCCCATATCACAATTATTACTATTAGAAATAAATAATTTACAAAATGATTTTTTTCCCTAATATTAGGGACGTCAAAAACCATAATCCTACAACCTATGCGAAAAGTATTTTTTAAAGGGCATTGAATAGTATTGTTTATGGAAGCTCCAGTGTTCTCTCATCCATAGAATGAGATATAGAGGATGAGATATACATCCCATAATATTTTCATTGGTTATTCACACATAGAAATATAGAGGATTATTTCTTTACTCGCTCATAACCACAGTGATCATCCACACATCGAGAAGCAAAGGAGTACCTCACCACTTAGGGGTGTCAATGGTCTATAGGGTATATGACACTAAAAGAAAGATATATTTTTTTTTAAATTATATTTTCTTATTAATTTATATCATTTATAATTATTAACACATTTTTTAAATTTTGATGACATGTCTAATATAATGTGGAACTACGTGGTGATGAGATGGAGCAACATGATGTGACTTGTCAACCATTAACCACTTCAAGGGAGAAATACAAATATTTTTATCCATATTTTTTATTTTTTTATATTTAATATTTTTTTAATTTATTTATTTTTAATCTTATTATTTAATTCCATATCATATTTTATGCCTTCTTTATAACCTTCTTGTTCTCATTCTCATGTTTGTAAACTAAGCTAACTAGAGGCCCCTCGATAGCCTTGATGATATTCTCCCTTTAGGGTTGAGGGGGATTAAAATGATGCACCTATGCCAGAGTATGACAATGATTGACCATCTCATGTCATAATAGATGACTATAAACATCTAGTGTCAGGTACTACTAAGGTCAAATTATATGTAAATGATCATATGGAAATTTCAAAATATGCTTGGAGAAATTAAATATATTATAAAAAATATCATATAATATTATAAATTAGCTAGTTCCATTTCTATTATCAAGTGTCTTTAAATTTTTTAATTTAATTTAATTAGTTATAGGTACTTTAGAAAAAGAATAGTTTTCAAAGTGAAGGTATTATTTCAAGATCATTTCCATTAGGATATCAATAAGATTTTGGTTAAGATTAAAATCTTTTGATTAATACCATTCAAGGAGATTTCAAAATATTCTAATAGAATGTAAAGATAACCCAAAAAAATATGACATTTACACTTAGGAGGATGTGGAGGCATGTGTGGGTAAGGTTGTGCTATTATTAGGTATAATTTTTAAATATTTATATGTTTCTAATAATTTATGAAATTTTTAAATTGTGGGAAATGTACATGAAAAATATATATGAGGAGAGGTGAAGGCTTTGAATTCTACAGGTAAATGCAACTGCTTGGGATAAATTAAGTGATAATTGCCTAAAACAGACTAGAAAATAGGATGTATGTAAATGTTAAAAAAACCATGACATGTAAATATTTATTTTATGTTTATATTTGTTAATTATGTTTTTTAAATTTATAAATTAATTTAGGGATTAAAGGTAGTAAAGACAATGCCCACAAAGTTAGATTAAGTTAGAGAAATATGGTGACTCGTAATTTGGGTCAAATGAGTGTAGACTATGATGCATGTAAATTTGTAAGTTTATTTTAATGTAATGGATAAATTTTTTATTTTTTATTGAGACCTAAATTTAATATTTTATATTTTATTTCAAAATAAATTCAGCAACTTAAGGGCCAATAAGGAAGCTTGAGAACACTTTAAATCCAATGGATGAAACACTGATGCATATAAATAATGGGTTTATTTTAGGGGCTTATGTTGCTAAGGCATTAGTCACTATTAACTTGTGATAAAATTAGTATCTAATTATTTATTTTTCAAATATTTTAAATAGTTATTTTGTTTAACTAAAATTTAACCTCAATTATAAGAATTGCATATTTGAAACTTTAAATTATTGGAGCTACAGTATGTTTGCAATTAAAGAATTATTTCCTAGGATGAAGTTTATGACCATGGATCAATGTCTTAAGATCAAACATTTGAAGAAGATCTTATAGCTAATCATGATTCTCAACCTTTATTGGATGTTAAATCAATTATGTAGACATAATTAAAATTAGTATTTAATTATGTGGGGCATAGATGGATATATAGGCTGCCTAATACCTATCTGACTAACTTATAATTTCATAGAGTATTGATCTGCATTTTTCTAGGAAATTTAGCTTGATTTAGATGATCTCCATCACCATTACTACTAGAGGTAACTATTGGGAGATACATATCTAAGATGACATTAAAACCACCTGAAATGTGTATGATGATTATGAAATAATGATGATTTCCTCAAACCACTAGCTCCCATACACTTTAAAAGTTTCTCATTAATGATTTCATAATCCATTTGAGTATTAAAAGCTAGAGATCAAGTTGATAGTATGACATAGCTTTAAAATATTAAAAAATAATGCTAAAATGAAAATAAACAATTCCATTAAATATTAACTAACCCTTCATGTTACCACCATTAAAGAGTGAGATTACTAGAACTATGTCTCATAGGTCAATAACTAATCTATTATAGATGTCAGTTCTCTCTTTGAAGAAGATGATGAAGATGATCTCAACTATGATGATCAGTCATTGTATAAATGTGACATAGATGATTATCTAATAGATGATGACTGTGATGGTATGATGATAGATGATGATTGTGATGATATGATAATAGATGATGATCATGATGATATGATGATAGATGATGATTTTGATGATAGTTAATGATCACATTGAATGCTAGAGTCTAGTTGATAGCCGTAGATTCTAAAATGATACATGATTTTCAATCCCTCCTATATTATTATAGTAGATGAGAAGTTATTTATTTTTTCATGTACAAAATTATATTTTCATGTATGACATTCATTTATATATTAGTTTCCCAAGTGATTTTTTTAAATTATAATATTTTTATTCGATAATGTTTATATATTAAAAAATGAAATTGAATTTTCATATTTATAAAGTAATATACAATATATCGGTAGACATTTTTACATTATTCCACAAATTTTGAGAAATAAATCAACAAAATTTCAATATATATATATATGATTTATTTCTCAAAATTTGTGGAATCGTGTAAAAATGTCTACCCATTTATTGGTACAAACTTGGTGCTAATATTACCTAATTTTTAGCATTAATTCTATTCAAATAAGGCATAGATTAATCACAAATCTGGTGCAAACTAGACACAAAGAAAATGTTTAGTCCCATCAACTTTACATTGTAAAAATCAATAAAATTTTCTAAATATTTTGGTAAAAAAATAAAAAACATTGATTTATAGCATAATTTGATCTAGAATAAAAGAAGGATGGATAATCGAACTAAGAGTATGGAAAAACATGAATGATAAAAGTATGATCATCCCAAAAAATAAATAAATCTTTTTAGAAAGTATTTTTAAGTTGGATTAAAAAGAAAAACCAATTGTAAGCATGTGCATGTTAGTAGGGGTATTTTTCTTTCTTATTAAATATATATTAGAAATTGTTGCATGACTCTTGATATAATTGAAGACTTATTTCCTTTCTAATAATATATTATTTATCATTTATCAAAAAAATATAATATACAAAATATATTTATTGAATAATGATGCAATGAAAATTGATATATCATTGTCCACTACTCAATACTAAGTGGTGTGTTGGTAATCTATACATCCTTAATTCACAACTCAATTTAAAAAATAAAATAAAATTATCTTTTAAAACATTCCTTCCAATTAATAAATTTAGATTAATTAACTTGTAAATCAACACCAAAACACTAAATAGGGCTGCTTGGCAAGTCACTTTGCAGATTTTTAATTTATGCTTAATAAGCAAGAGCAAACACTATTGTTCAATTGAAGCATATTTTTTCATTTTCGATACCACATCATGAACTAATGATGAAACTTTTTTCTAACATATCCATAAATAATAATTAATAGCACATTGCTGATTTCAAAGTTAAAATAAATTAGAAACAAGTGGTAATGCCACAGACACAGAATCAAAAGAGGATGAATGGTCTATAGGAATGGATAACCTGCATATGTTTTTCGAACAAAATGTATATTTGCTGTAGAAGAAGAAAGCACTATTTAAATTTTATTTCATGGAGCCGATTCACACATGCACCTGCAAGATGAAGAAGAAATACACAGAACAATCATATTTGGTCTTGCCTTTACTTGTTACCAGTGGCCACCCTTTAAAAGCAGAAATGGAAAAGAATGGTGCATACCAAGTAGTAGGTAGCTCCTTGTTGCAGGCCTTGCAAGGTGAATCCATGTTCATCCACGGGGACTGGTTGGCCAGAGGAATGAACAATAACTGCATTTTCACCGAATAGTGCCTTCACATTTATAGGCCCCATGGGAGCGTCAAATGGAACATCGTTGATAAATACTGTATATAAAGAGGCATCACAGTTGTTAACCCCGCTCGTTTCTGCAGACAAACATTTGTTAACGATCTATACAAGCACTTATTAAGGATATAAAGAATCTTAGGAAAAACAGTAAGAAATCTTGAAGACTTTATATCTAAAATTCATACATAGGCATACCCATAATGGTGCTTTCACTTAGGGTTGATGGTGACAGCTTTTGGTGGGACTGGGACTTAAAGGTCTCTGCTGCTCGAAGGTGATCGAGATAAAAAGGGTAAGCGTGTGCTTCATTCAGCAGAAATGTGGAATAGGGCTGAGGTAGGCTTGATATTGCAGTAGTATTGTCAGGACTTATACCTACGTTCCACATTCCTCCCGATTCCTGATCAGTACTAGTTCTTTCTATCTGCTGCTGTTGCTGATGACCCACATAGTGTTGCATGGAAAATGAGGCAGAACAAGGTAATGTGGAAGAACTAGATAATTCTCCAATGTTATTTATGACATGACTACCTGTAGTACTGTAATGATCAAATGAAGATGAAGACCTTTGTGCAGTGGCGGTGGATTTAGACTTGTCTGCAGAAGCTTGAAGATGGCGTTGTTTTTGCTTGGTTCTGGATTTTCTGTTCTGGAACCAATAGAAGACATTAGCGTCTCCCACGTGTCCATATTCTTGAAGCTGCGTCCTGATCTTCTGTATCTCCTCTCGTGGGGGGTTCACCATTCCAGAATTGAATATGCCCTCCAGAATCCGAATCTGCTCGGGTTTCGGATTCCATCTAGGTTTTGGGTCTGGGTTCCTCTCCTGATCCTCCTGCGATGAATTTCCTGTCTCAAAAAGGGGTAAGCAGGCGATACTGACATGGTTGAAACTGCATCTGAAACAAAATTTTCAACGACATGTGGATCGACATTCTAGGTTGACATGGATCAAACAAAATTTTAAAACTTAAACCTAAACCTATCCGTGTAAATACAACATCATACGAATGCAGACAAACAAGGTTGAAGGCAAAGCCACACATTTGGGCGAACCCTAAACCGGCACGGTAAAAAAATAAGAAAACAACACTGCTTCGAGGGAAGAATTAGCGCTAACCTTCATCAGAAGATGACTTTTGGGCGGAGATGTTCGAAGAAGTGGCGGTTTGGTGCCATTGATGTTGGGTGGTTGAGGGTTTCACTTTGAACAGATTTGGCCAATGCCTGTTGGAAGTCATACTGACCTAACTGAATCTGGTGCAGAGAGATAGTCTTTGCCTTATACTCTCTGATAACACGCAAACTGATGAATTTGAACTCCAAGTGCTCAGAATACCAAGCTCCTCCTGTTAATGATACTGCTACTGGTGCTGCTACTGCTACTGTTACTGCTAGCACAATTTATTGACACAACCTGAAAACCCTAGACAAAAACCAAACTATTAAAGGGACTTTGCTTCTTATGCTCCAACATGATCGATTGGGGACACCTATATACAGTGAATCACATGCATTGAACTAGCAAGGCTTTAAACGGTGTGAAAGGGTCAGTAGCCACATTGATTTTACGAGGAAGTAGTTGAAGGGTGCATTTAATGGTTGAAATTGAAAGTCAAAGAGAAGAGAGCTAATAAGCAAACGGGTGGCAGCATTGGATCATAATTCGTAAATGCTAAGCTTCCTGCCGTCCAGATTACCAATGGGAGTTTCGAAGGCGTATCATAAGTCATAAGTATGACAAGGAAGGCTTAGGCGGATTACCCCTGCAGTCTAATTTGCATTAGCGCATCCCAAGGAGAAAGAGAGGGAATCTACAGGGGGCTGTCCGGTGCGATTCCGACATTAAATTTTTTATTTGTCGCTACTCGCTACAGACTACAATGGCTGCCTATGTGGATGCCACGTATTCGTTAAGGGGATAATTGACACCGACGCGCTTCCATTTTTAGCTTCTTCGAGAATCGTACATTGACAGCTCACCCCGCCTTTCTGTCGTGACTCAGCATTGCTCCGTGTCTGACATTTATGTGGGACTACTGGCCTTTAATGCACTTTATCAATGGAGACAAATAATTGGTATAAAAACCAGGTGGGTGCTCCCGTTTCCTCTTTTCCAGGGTTATTTTCTAGAAATATGATACAATTATAAAATGTTGGCCTTAAATGCTATTTTGTTTTCGAGTGCATCATTTAACGTTCTCCTTGCATCATTTTTTTTTTTAAAAATGTATATGCGTGCAGGCCCGGCCCTTTCTTCTGTTTTAATTAATTAAAAACGTGGAGAGAGATATTTTTGGAAAAATGAATAGATAGTTTAAATATTTTTTGGAAGTACTCTATTTAAATTTTTAAATCCATGTTTCGGATCAATATCTATGATCCATTTTCAGGGAATATGATTGTATAACAAAAAAATTATATAAATTATTTAATGAAGTATATCATATTTAATAAAACTATTTTCGAAAAATAATAAATACACACAATTAATGAAAGATTTATACGCAATTTATTAATAACGGATTTTTATTGGTGGCTCAAACCTAAACTCTAATCTCTATTTAAATTTTTTGAATGGTTATTGTTTTTTAATAATTTATTTTCCTTTAACTATTATTTGAAATAAATGTTATTTATTATTAAAACTTGTCATCTTTAATGTAAATGGTTTTGAAATTTTTATATGTTCATGGATATTTTATATCACAACATACAATTTATTATTAAGATGCAAAATTTATATGAAAATATCTCTTTAACTTTATAGACTACTAAACATTCAATTCTTCAATTAAAAAACATTAATATTTTTTAATTGAAAAATTGAGTGTTTCTTAATCTATAAAATTAACACTCAATTCTTCAATTAAAAAATATTCATATTTTTTATCTGAAAATATGTTTAAATTACATTCATAATAAATTTATGAACAAGGAAACACTCATTTTTCAATTAAAAAATGTTAATACATTTATCTTAAAACATGTTTAAGTTATATTCATAACAAATTAATAATAAAACTTCAATAGTAAAAACACTCATTAATAATTTTCCTTGTATATAATTATAAGATAGTTGATAAAATAAAATGAAAAAATATTATTAATATATAATAATAATCATAATAGATTAATAAAATTGTAAATAATACATAAAATATAATTATTAAATTTGGTCTCTCGTCTCCACTACAATATGAGATTATAAAAAATTAAAAGTGATATATATATATATATATATATATATATATATATATATATATATATATATATATATATATATATATATAATATATTTCAAATATATTTTATTTTTATCATATATCATTTACATAACTTCAAGGTTTGATGGGCAAAGAAGATTACATTATGAAGTTGGACTCTTATATGAATTGGAATAAAAATGAAAATATTGAATCAAATTATATTTTTTAAGTTATGGAAATAATTGGGACAAGAATGAACATTTTTTTTAAGAACATTTGAAAATAAATTAGAATTATAAAATTATATTTTATAATATATTTAATATAAATTGACCATTTTTTTTTGAAAAATAAATTTTATGATTGTAATTATATTTTCTCTCCTTATATATATATATATAATCGGCTTATTTTATTAATTAATAAAATCAAATATTTTTACAAATAATAATGAATTGGATATTAGTTCATTAAAAACTAACTCCATTAATTTTATTCTAGTACTTATTATAAAGTCAAATAATTTATAAAATAATATTAAATTAAATATTTTATGAACAAATTAAAAAAGTTCACTAGTTTATTTCTATTACTCATTTAAACTTATGGGTTTAATTTTTAACATTTGAAAATACTTTACGAATGAATCATAGAAGAAAATCATTTAAAATATATTGAATTATTTTATAAAAATAGAGTATAAGTGTTTAAAACTTTACACCAATTAATTAAAACAAAGGTACTAATAAAATATAATTAAATTTAATAAATTAGATCTTTATAATGAGAAATAAAAATGAAAATATTGAATGATTAATAATTAAAATAGGGAAAGAGGGGTAAAAAGAGATGTATATCAAATTATGATTTTTTAAGTTATGGAAATAATTGGGACGCTAGAAAAATGATTTTAGAAATGGTAAAAAATATCTTCCAATAAGCATATTATGTTTTTGATGATGACCACTTTTAACTAGCTATAAAAAATATCAACTAATTTCAATGGCCACCAAAATGGTACTTTTAGCCAGATCTAGAAAATTGTAACAAATATGCATTTATTTATTTTAGAGGTTTGAAATTTTATAGGATATTTCATCACCAATAAAATTTCAAAATTTTATTTTTGCTAAGCTAATACAAATTTGTGTGCATGTTATCATGTAAACCTTTTCTCCTTTGATTTAACTCTAATTTACTAACATATCGAAAGACTAAAGAAAATGTGTCAAGTTAGTGGCCCAAGTCAGTTCCAGGTATATGTACCTTCATATAGTTTTATACATGTAAGTGACCCAACCAAAATGAGATAAAGGGATATACCTTCTCTCCTTACAATAATCAATGATAAAAAAATATATGCTCCTTAATGCATCCTTCTTTTGGTACATGTATGCAACCACAAAGCTTCAAAATATTATGAGGGTAGAATATGCTTAATGCATTGAAAAATGTGTGATTGATATATGCATGATATAATCTTAATACTTGATTTTTAGATGAAAAGGGTAGAATATATGTTTGATGCATAGGCTCTTTGAAAAGTGTGTGATGAATATATGCATGATAGAACCTTAGTACTTGGTTTTATAATGATAAATGGATTAGGGTACATATGTATATATAGGATAATTTAAGTTTAAATTTAAACACAATCGTATATAGGCTACCCATAAAAAAGAGTAAGAATTGATAATTAAGGCATTAAAAATCAACACGTGGAGGCAAAATGGACCCATAAGGTAGACAACCTCTTTCAACCACCACTAAAAATGAATATACCACTTTTGGCCATCACCAAAAATGGTTATGACAAAAAATACCATGAAAAAAGATCAATTTGAATTGAAGGATATCATAATAGATTTTGATGCATACAAATAATACATATGAATGTGTTAATAGGAAAATGCATATGATGCAAGGCTTATGAAAGGTCCAATGGGAAGAGAAAGTGTACCAAGAGGAGATAAATAGAATAAAATGACTAAATGTACCAAGACATGCCAAAAATATCATAATTTACATGACTTGTACCAAAATTAGGTGTCTAAATAATGTCCCACTTCGATGTTCTTGTGTATATGCATATCAAAGTAAAAAAGAATAAGTGCATGTCTAAACATTACCTGATATTGATAGAATATGAAATCTATGTTTCATGAGAATGAGTCACCCACAAAATGAGTTTTAATAACCAATTTATCAAGTTTATTTTAATAATAAGTGAGTAAGTAATTACAATCATCAAAGCATTTTATCAAGTCTTAGGCATACTAAAAATATTTTATTTATGCTACTTAAGACTTTTAAGTGTTTTCAAGGGTTTCATGTAGTTCCACACTTGTAACAAGAGATTTCTTAAGTGAAAATCCATACTAGTTAAATTTGATTATTTTAGTGAGAAAATGTGAAGTCATTTCTCTCTCTTAGGTTGGAAACACTCACGAGTAGTAGAACTATGTTGAGCCCTGATTCTAAGCATTTAAGATATGTGGTTTTAACCTTTATGGTTTCCTAGGTTAATTGAGTGCACATTTATTTTGTATTTGAATTTGATTAGTTAGGGCCACTTTAAGAGGAGACAAGATTTTGACATTTACTTGTAAAACTTTATGAATATGATAGAGGTATATGTGTTTTTGTTGATGACAAAGGATCCTATAAAGTTTTAGATACTGAAGATAAAAAAGCCACATTTTTAACAAGATTCCAAAATTAGCTAAAAGTTATGATAATCAAGCTTATGATTATGGTCTGATTTTAATCAATGGTCACCAATTCTGGTAATATGTAGAGGACACTATCTAACTTTTGAATTTCAATTTATACAACTCTAAAACCTTCCTCTCTAAATTTCAAATCATCTTCAAAATCAAGTTATGTTTATTTCAGTTATTTATCTCTCTTATTATATTTCATTTCATATTTTATGGTACTTATTATCCCCCTTTGTCCCTAGATATATCCAAATTGATGATTATTTTTGCATTTATAAAGAGTTATCATGTGTCATAGTTTTACTGTAATGGCTCAGTGTTACTCAGCCTTGAGTCACTATTTTGTGAAACATTTTTTGAACCTGATACTCTTACACATCATAAGGTTAGATGTTATTACCCCCACTAGGGTTCTGTCATGTCCATTTTCTAAGTAATTTTTATTTAATAATAAATTAATCTAATTTCCAATTATAGGAGAATAAGAGAAAGGAAATTGGAAAAATATTTAATTAATTATTTAATGGGAATTGGCAAGTTGAAAATCTACAAGGAAAATTACCAATTAGGATGTGGATTTATAGGAGGAGATAATGATGAGATTCGATGGAAAATTGATAATTTTTTATTGATTTCTTATCCTCAAGATAAGTGGGTCAAATTTGAGAAAGTTTGAGAAATGGAAACAAAGGAGAAAAAAGGCAGGATCCAAAGGGCAAGAGGATAAAGATAGAACTAGTTACCTTTCCTAAATCATGTCATCTTATCAAATAAAAGAGATTAGGATTTTGGTGCCAAAATTGGGTCATATTGTGTATTTATATGACATGATTTCTTTTTGAGCTATCTTTTTCCAATTTAATAATTTCTACATGTTTGATACACTTGTGCTTCAACTACAAGATTCAAGGATGAAACCCCTTGGATTATTAGAGATTGTAGGATGAAAAAAAAAAAATGATTCATAGAGGTTAATATCATATCATATATATTGCATTGGATCTTCACATATTTTCAAATTCTTGTATTCAATTTGGTGTGTATGTTTTCATGTTTTGGCATGTGTAGTTTGAGTAGATTCCAAAGTGGTGATTTCATAATTTTTTTCAGTTGTTTATTGCAATTTTTTTAAATTTATAACACCAAATTATTATTTAATCTCATTATATATATCATTAATATAATTGGGAGCTTGTAATTTGTCATTTTTATGACTTTCGATAAAATCAGGTAAAGTGAAATTGCTAGTTTTGTATGCAACTTTGTCTTTATGATTAAATATGGAAAATTTATGTTATATAACAACATGAGGAATTAACCATACTTATATTTTCTATTTTTTATCAATATTTTAAGTTTAAGTAAGTTTCCCATTACAGTTATGTTAAAATTGCCTTTCCTAGGATTAATTGGTGGAGATAAAATGTGGGTGTTTTGATAGTTGAATTAAAATATATTTTTAAATTTAATATTTTTTTTAAATAATTCTTTGAGGGTTATTATATTGGTATCAGATATTTTATGTTTTAATCCTATTGGGAGAATTAACATATTGATGTAATATCAAATGCATGAGTGGTATTAGTGAAAGAGAATCAAGATACATCCAAAGAGAAAAAAGAAAAATTAAACCACCAAAGATAAAAGGATAAATCATGGGTATCTGAGAGAAGGGGACTCCTTTTGATGAAATTATTTATCTACATGAGATAATTAACTAAGGTCAGAAGGATCTGGAGAAGACAATCCAAAGAACCTTAAAAAAATCCATGTCAAAAATAATCCAATTTATTCAAGGTATTAACCTAAATAAAGCAAATGAGAGATAATTAAAATCATCAAAAAATAATTAGGTTTAAATCATCCCACCTTCAAAAAAAAATTGTGCCAACTTCCTGTAAAAGGAAGGGGAACATTTTGAAGAAATAGAGCATCAACAACTGCATTCAACTAATGAGTTTATAATATATCATTAGAATATGAGGAACTTAGCCTTATAATGAAACAAGCCCTCACTTTCAAAGAATTTTGTGACCTAAAAATTAATAAAAATAACAAATGAGGTAGAATAAACCAACTAGAGCAGCCACAAAGAGACATACAACATAGGTTGGGTAAGATCACTCTTCCTACATTTGATGGGTCAAATAAATATACAGTAAAATCTTGGTTACAAAATTTAGATACATATTTCTCATTAAATCCCATGTTTGAGGATGAGAAAATTAAGTTTGATACACTCCAATTGGAGGGAGTATCCCATGAATGGTGGTATCATAGAATGATCACCCAATGGCATGGTTCCATTACCACTATTGTTGAATTCAATCAAAAGCTAATTGATGAAGTAATAGAGAGTAGAATGCTTCGATATTATTTATTGATCAATAACAAGATATATATACAAGGAGATATTTGGTTATCCTATAACCACTCCATTAAATCACCTTAACTATTGTTCCTTAATTAAGTTAATTACTTAACCAAACTACCAACTAACATCTAACCTATGTTATGCACTAATCGGTGTTGTATAACTAACCTCCGAACTAATAATCTCCTAACAGTTCACTGAACTATATAATTTAAAAATGTAAAATTATCAATTTTTTCCAACATTCCTCTCTTTATTACATTATTTCTATAGACATAATTTTCCCAAATAGTGGTCCCCCCTTTATTACAAACACTATAAAAAGATTTACACTCTCCACGTAGCCTGCTCACTTTTTGAGGTGGCATGCCATCCTTGTGGCTTCAAGGTCTCGGTGTCACCTTAGTTTTTCCTTACAGGATTACCAAAAACCTGGAAGTGATAGGAACACTTCTCTCTACTAACACCTTTAGTGGTTTCTTGGATTACAAGGATTACCACAAGCCCATATGGTTTTTTGTTACAGATTGACCACGAACTTGGAGGGTTGTGAGAGGTTTCTACTACACTTCAATGGTTTCTCATATTACCATAAACCCTTTTCTAAGAACCAAGCGCTACTTTAGTGCTTTTGCTCCCCACAATATTCTTTTTTAGGAGGTACCAAAATGGAAAATAATGCTCAGTGCTTTATTGAAAAATAAATTTCAAAACATAAAACAAACACACCAAAATTTATCATCATAGCAATTGGTGAAACCTCATCATAGGTGACTCATGAGAGGATGCCAAATGTCCTCTATCCTTTATGTCTCCTCCACTCTCCATTTAATGAAACTGCTTCACTCAGTCAATGTCTCGATGAAGCTCATATGTATGTCATTTATGAGGGCAAAACTCTCCCACTGACACATGACTCAAGATGTCAAGTTCACTTGATAATGCATCTGTATAAGAGATTTATTAATTTTTTATAATATCATATCGACAATTAACCCAAAATAATATTGACTCTAGATGACATGACTTTTGACTCTTTTCTAACTAAACTCTATTGACAACAGTTATAATAGATAACTCTAAATTTCAAAATATTGAAAAACTATTAACAAAATTGTGACTCCAAATTTATTTAATCATAACCTATATGACATAGAGTATTTGTTGTCATGAATCAAATAATTATACTCCTATTACTAAACCAACAACTTACTAACATGCACTTTGATTTTTTAATTTTTAATTTTATTTTATTTTAATGACAATAACCTTAAATAAACTTATGAAAGCTATATTAACACAACTTAAACTAAAGGCTATAAAAACCAATAACTAGACCAAAACTAAAAGACCACTAAAACTATTATGACATATACGATCCAAAAATACTTAATGAGTTTAGACCTAAAATAAAATGACTTACCTAATCAAAATTACATGACTTGCATATAGGGATAGATGGTGTGACAATAAGAATATCAACTCGAGGGAAGAATCCATAGCCATGGAGAGATGTACACAAAATATGCTAAGAGTGATCTGGAGTAAATTGGCACAAATTTGTATACCTGACTGAAGGTGAATAATGAACAACATAAATAGATATTCGAGAAATATTACACCAAAGTCATACACTTTCCATTGAAGAAGGGCTCACAATATCAGAGGTGTGTGTATAACCTAAGAGTGAAGATGAACAAAACTCTTATGCATGGTTGTTGGAGAGTGTGAGTGGAATGTTGAAGACTTTAATGCACTTCATATTCTAATGTGGTGAGGTTATTGTTGAAAATGTTTTACAGGTGTATGATAGAGAATATAGTTTAGCATTTTGTCTAGTCTAGCCTTCTTAACACTAGGCATCTTCCACAGATGTGTTGTGATCTTATACTAGAAAAGAGATAAGAAATACAAAACATAGCTCCTACACGTTATACTAAAAAATCATTTTTTCATCAGTGGGGTAAACATAAATATGGCTCTACCCCTCATAAACATTTTAAAATCTATCTTGGAAGGTAAGAAATTGCTCTGATACCAATGAAGGAATATAGATCAGAATGCTTTGATATTATTTATTGATCAATAACAAGATACACACACACACACACACACACACACACACACACACACACACACACACACACACACACACACACACACACACACACACAAGGAGATATTTGGTTATCCTATAACTGCTTTATTAAATCATCTTAACTATTATTCCTTAGTTAATTTAATTGCTTAACCAAACTACCAACTAACATCTAACCTATGTTATTCACTAATCGGTGATGTATAACTAATCGCCAAACTAACAATCTCCTAACAATTCACTAAACTATATAATTTAACAATGTAATATTATCAATATTTGTCAACAACTGAAAGATTTGACAAAAAATATCTACAAGTTCATTTTATAGAGTTAGCTCAATTCAAACAAGAGGTAATGTGTATAGATATATTTATAACTTTCATAGATTGGCATTAATGATACCAAATGTGATACAGAGAATATTGGTAGTTTTTTTGTTGAAGGGTTGGTTGAACCTCTTCGAGGACTAGCAAAAGCCTTTGACTCTTTGTCATTTCAAGAGGGAATCAAGAGAGAATTAAATTTAGATTCTTTGGTGCCTAATAATAAATTTCTGCCCTATGGATAGTCAAATCCTCTATGTTTTGGGAAAAAAAAGAATCTATGACATCAAGGTAATATTTAGAATAAAGTGTTTCCAAAAATAAGTAAAAAGATAGAGTCTAGAAATGATCTAAGAAGGAATAAGTTATGTTTTTATTGTAAGAACCCCATGCGTGTTGAGACATAGATGCCTTGGTAAAGGCCAAGTTCACTATATTGAGGTGGTATCTAAAGATGATACAAATGATGAAGGAATTGATTCACCACCACCCACGAGGGATTAGTAACCTAAGAAATTAAATGGTGAAGAGTCAGGCACATTGGAAGCTCTTTCCAAAGAACCAAGATATCATCCATTCTGAGTCCAAGGAGTATTTTTTTTATAATGGATCACTATACTTATCTATAGTGGGGATACCCATAATTTTATTGATGAAGGTTTGATCATGAAGAGAGGCTGAAATATGAAGATTTTAATGGATTCAATGTAATTGTTGCTAATAAATTCATGATTCCATGCACTAAAATGATCCAACAACTCAACATAGCCATGGGTGATCATAAAGTATGTGATGACTTTAATGTTTTTGGATTATGAGAAACTAACATGGTCTTGGGTATATAATGGTTTCACTCCCTTGGTGAGTTCTCTTAGAATTATCAATCCATGAAGCTCAAGTTTAAGTTTGAAGGAAAAGGGTGGTGCTCAGAGGGATTTATAATAGATTAATGCAGGTGGTTATAGTGAAAATAATGGATAGGATCTTCCATAAAGGACAAATTGCTTGGGTATAAAGCTATTTGGTGATGCCCACCAACTCATCCATGGGTAAGCAATGTGTTTATCATGTTGAAATTTAGAATGTTTTAAAGAAGCATGGTGTGGTATTCAGTGACTTACCTCCTATATTATCACCTGATAAGGGATTCCAACACATCATAGAGTTGGAGTAAGGTGCTAAGTTTGTCATGACCACTCCTTACCTCCACCTAATAATGCACAAAAAAGAGATGAAAAAGGCCATAAAGTAATTCTTGGAGATGGGTCACATTAGGCCTAACTCTATCCCATTTGCTTAATCAGTGGTTCTTTTGAAGAAAAAGGATGGAACCATGTGGATGTGCATTGACTACTAGGCCTTGAATATAAAGACCAAAAATAATAGATACCCCATTCCTAGGATTTATGAGATTATCGATGAGTTGCATGGAGTAATGTAATTTTCCAACATTGATTTGAGGTCAAGTTACCATCAGATCTATGTAAGGGATGAAGATGTGCATAAGATAACATTCAGATGTCACTATGGACATTTTGAATTCTTGGTCATGTCTTTTAGTTTGACAAATGTACCAACTACCTTCCAATCATGTATAAATTAGGTATTTATAAATCAATTGAGAAAATGTGTTTTAGTTTTCTTTGATGACATTTTAATCTATAGTAAGACTTGGAAGGATCAATTGAAGCATCTAGATGTAGTCCTTGAAATTCTAGAGTAAACGGCTCTCTTTACAAAAGAATCTAAGTTTGAGGTTGAGATGACAAAAATATTGTACTTGGGCCATGTAATTAGTGCCCAAGGTGTTCAGGTAGATCAACACAAGATTCAAACTATCTTGGATTGGCTTCCTCCCACCACACTAACATAGTTGAGAAGATTATTTGGTCTTTGTAGTTATTATAGAAGATTTGTTAAGGGGTTTTCACATCTAACAACACACTTGACTAATATGACAAAGAAGGGGAATTTTGCATGGACACTAATAGCATAATAATCTTTTGACAATCTTAAAGAGGTAATGAGATCATGTTATGTACTTGTTATTTTAGATTTATCACTTTTATTTTTTATAGAGTGTGATGCTTTAGGGTAAGGAATTGGAGTGGTATTAATTCAGAAGGGCTATCCCATAACATTTGAGTGTAGGAAGTTGAAATAATCAGAGAAAGGATTCTCAATATATAACAAAGAAATGCTTGCCCTTATGCATGTTTTGGACAAGTTCTAATAGTATTTGGTTTGTGGGAAATTTGTGGTGAAGACTAAACATAATATCTTGAAGTT